>JAIUZE010071646.1:0-36523 GCA_022085475.1 Heliosperma pusillum | reverse complement strand
AAGAAGGGGTTCACAGTAGTTTTCCCTATAAAGACTAATCTCAATTTTCATTTTAGAGGAAGATCCCATCATCTTAAATTTAATTCATTTTAAGTGAACAAATTTCTAGCAATTCGTGAATGATTTAGACTAAGGTGATGGCCCTATGAACGAGTGACATCTGTATGTCTATGATGAAAATTCAAACTATATGAATCATTTTTCATGCAATTTAGGTGGTTTGGTTTAGGCGGAATATGATGCAATTATTTAACATGTGAATGAAAAGCAAAAGAACGAAAAATACGTAAACTATTACAACGGTCCTAGTGTGGCCTATCTACCAAAATGAACAGTAAATACAAGTTTGTAATCCATCCTTATGGACCCGAGAAGCTTGACTTTGTCTCATCTTGGTCCATGTAGCGGGAGTGAACATCCGATCTCCGTCTCTAGTCTTCTTAAAATTACATTTAAAAATTACAAAATAAACCTATTTACATTCTAATTCCAAAACATAATTAAAAGAAAAATAAAAGGAGATTCGAGATCTCAAAATTACATCCAAACCATGTTTTCATCATTACGAAAACATGATTAACTAAAGCCACACTAGGTATTACATTTTTCAAACAATTGCAAAAATACGTAAAATAAACCATTCATTCATTCATTCAACAAAAAAAATGCATCAACTATATAAATTAATTTTACAAAACATAATTCATTAATTATGTTGATTAATTATCCAAACCACCATTCGAACCGATCAAAATTATGTGACAATTCCTTAATTGTCCACAACAATTTTAATCTTCCATAATCCATTTTATTTTAAACCTTTTTAAAATAATCGGGTATCATTATTGTGAACCTTTTCACAATAACAAACAAACAAACATTATCTTTATAATGTCAAAAAAAAAAAAAACAAACAAACAAATAATTTTTTTTTTCTCTACGGGACACTGTTCACGAGAACAGTACCAGTACCCAAAAAAATTTTTTTTTTTTTATTTGATTCTTCTTCTCACGGTTTTATCCAAAAGAAAAAAAAACCGAAAAAGACAATAAAAATAAAAACTGCTGTACACAGCAAAATTAAAAACAGAAACTTTTTTTTTTTTTTTTTTTTTTTAAACAGCAGCAGTGAACAGTAACCGGGCTGCACAAAAAAAATTTCGGTGTTGCCAATATCGCTAGATCGGTACAAATTTCAATATCTAATCGTTATTAAAATTGATTCAAACTAGATTATTCAATTTAACCTTTTAAAATGAACATCTAAATCATGATTAAATCGATTATCCTTATATTCATTTAATCACAATCGCTTTGAACATCATTTAAATTGAATCATTATTCAAAAATCATCAATTTAAAACAATGAATCCGAAAATAATAGCAACAACAAAATCAAAACAATTCCATCTTATTTTAATTTAATCCTTATCAAATTAAAACAACCACAAATTTATTATATTGAATTTTAACCTATTAAAATAACAATATCAATAAATCAACAATGGAAAAACAAAACCCTAAAAAAAAAACACACACGACTACTACAACAAAAAAAACCAGCCGTGACTATTTTTTTTTTCCGGTAATATTAAATTTATTTTCTCAAATTTATATTTCATAAAAATGAAAAACATATAATATAATTTTGTAGCCAAAAGCTCTGATACCACTTGTGGGAAATAACTGTTTACATCCCCTTAAAATTTAGGATTATAACAAAATTATATAATATGAAATTGCAAGTCATAGATATGAAAACGATACAAATGTAAAGAAAATGAATTAAACCTTTGGTCCTTAGCAAAAACGGCCTAAGAACAGATATCAAAATAGATATCCTCCTAATTGTCTCACCCAAGATAGATCGAGATATGCCCTTCTCCTTTGCTAGAAAGATCGATTCAAAGTTACTGTTAACTTTTTAGGTTTTTGTGATTTTGTGTGATGGAGGCACAAGTGAGAGAGAAAGAAAAATTAGGTTTAGAATTTTTTTCTCCTTGTCTCTTTGTATTTGACGGCACACTTAGGTCAATTATGAGGAGATTTAGTCTCCTCAAATAACTACCCATTGACTGGAAAAACCCGAGTGTATCTGGACACTTTTTTCGGTCATTTTAGCTTTTAATATAATGTAATACATTATAATCGTCATTAGTCAAAGACCGACATTATAATACATCATTAATTATAAATATCCGTATATTTATAATTTTCCAATTAATTATAACGGTTTATGTTTAATTAGCTTACATTATATACAACAATTAAATATAACCTTTTATATTCAATTTACGAATTACAGTTAATTCGTCTTAGCTAAATTATTTAATCATTATTAAATAATTATATCATCATCACATTGACTAACCTTTTAGTCAAAAACACCGACTAACCTTTTAGTCATTTAATAAGGCATTCAATATGATTATTTTCTCAAATAATCACATCTCTCAATCACATCCTTTAGGTGTGACTTTTAGGGACCAGTTGATCACCGCCATCTGTATGACGATAACGTCAAACTTATCTAGCAAGCCAACCGTTATCGATAAACGTTAATTAACTGATTACAATACAAAGTATACCCTGTAAACCTACAGAGATTTATTTATGTTATTGCACTAACTGTGGAGGACACTGGCTCCAACAATTTTATAGCCCATAAAGCTATTGGAGTAAGTGTCCTAAACAATAGTGCGATCATATATATAAATCTCAATAAGAATACAAAGGGATGACGAATATTATAGCCATACTGGTCAAGATTAATCGGTAACAATTGGCTCACTAGAGTTTGACGTTACTTTCGTATGACGGTGGTGATCAGTTGATCCCTTGAGGTCACACCTAAAGGACAATCCCATAATCATGTAAGTTAATTAATTGTATAGCAATACAGATTAAGTAATCTCTTAAATTGAACAAAGTTTATATTATAAGTGAGAATTATATCTTATTGTAATATGATTAAATAAGATTCATTTTAGTAATTTAATTGTTATATAACTAAGAATGCATAATGTTTATGAAACATTTGAGATAAGCATAATTGGTTGATTATAATTACAATTAATTGTAGATTATATTAACCAAATATGAGATGACCCATTTTATTTACATGTGATTGTAAAATATGACTTAAAATGTTATGTTTAATTTATTTGTTATGAAATTGCATTTAAATTGGTTAAATGGACATTTATAAGCTAAATTACATGTTACATGTCACATGTCACATATGTGACAAATGACAAATCACAAAAATAAAATGGACTCCACATAATATGGCAAAACCGGTTTTGGTGGGTATTAGGGTAGGATTTTAGGTAATTATGGTTGCTCTAATTGAGAATTGGATAAAATAATTACCAACCTAAGCCTAGCCCTAAGCTTATTGCCTTGTGAAGACAAAGAGGAAAAGCACCCACTTTCCCATGTGAGGTCTTGGCCGGTCATGCTTACAAGAATAAGAGGAAGTTTTTCCTTCTTATTCAAGAATACATATCTCATAATTAAAAAAAAATACTTATCTCTCTACAACCTCCGTCTCACACTAAAAGAAACTTGAGAAATTTCACTTGTGTTCTTACACTACTAATAATATTACTAAGAGTAGTAATAGATCTATTAGTTATAAATTAAGGGCATCTCACAAACTATTCTAGTGTAGTAATATAATATTTGAGATTTTTGGGGATTGTCTTGGTGTTACTTATTGGAGAGTTCTCATACTAAGAACTAGGAGTTCATCCCTCACCTTTTAAGATCAAGAACAAGTATAGGAAGGTGTCCTATTCTTGTGCCCAAAATTGTCCAAAATTAATGTGAGGAAAATGTTTCTTCTTTTCTTCTTATTATTTAGTTATGCATGCATAAGATCTACCTAGTTTATGAGTAAAATAATTAATATAAATTATTAAAAATGTCTAATAATGGGTTTAAGAAACTTACAAGCGGTATCAAGAGCTTTGGTTGTTGCATGCATAATCGATTTATAGTTTTTTCGAGTTAATGTAACTTAAATAAAACTAATAATTTGTGATTTATGAGATAAAGTCACAAAGTTATTTTCATGTTAATATATTCTGGTCCTAATGTGATTTTAGGTTATATTGATGATTTATGGAAATTTATATTGCTCAAATATGATTTTTAGTAATTTTATTACATTTAATAAGTAAAATGATGTTAAAATACTAAAAATAGTTAGACTTATCTTCTGACCTTGAAATTTATACACAACTTCACATGTATATTTTAATTATTGTATGTAAAATTTCGTGTGGATTGGATTTATTTAGCATGATTTATGATTTTTATATGATAAAAATGGAATAAATGGAGGTTAGATGGTTAAAAATAGTTTTACTTCGAATCAGACCTTAAAAGTTTAATATGTTGTCACATGCATGTTTTATGCACTGTTTGTAAAATTTGAGACGAATTAGATTTCTCTAGCATTATTTACGAAAATTTTAATGTAAAAATGACTATTTTTGCAAAAATAGCTAAAATAAATTTATTGGCATGAGAAAATTATTTTTGGTTTCATTATTTACCCAATTTACATATTTAATGTTTAAAATATGATTAGATTATTTTTCACATGCTTTATGTATTTTATTTGATAAAACCGATAAAGCGCATCCTATTTTTCTCTAAAATAATTCAAAATTTTTAACCTTACTTTTTGACATTATGAGTGTCATGAAAATGTTCTAGAATGTTCAAAAATTCAAAATTCAATTTTTGAAATTATTGTAATTAAATTTGAAATTATTTGATTAAAATATGATTTTAAAGTCTAATTATGAGCAATTATAAAGAAACAAGTTGAATTATTGTCAAAAATTGAGTAATGACTAATTATTTAGTTTTAAATCAGTTAGGATAATTAACTTGGACTTAAATATGATTTAAGTATTGTTTGGTGATTTTTAAATGTTATTATCACGCATTTCCATAAAAGCAGGTTATATGCGATATAAATCTTAAATATGGCGATTTGAAACTTAAAATGAGTATGTCTTATACATATTATGATGTTGCATTTTGAATGAATGAATGTCATTTTGGATTTATGTAATTTTGAATTATGTAATTTTATCTTGGTATGGCCTTAGTTTTAATCGATATTGCCCGAAATGTAAGGGACTATTGATTCGGTTGTAATATTATTGTGATCTCGTATCACTTTTATTGTAATATTTTATATTTTACAAATGTATAATATGAAATTATTGTAATTTTATTATATATTTTGTAATTATTTGTAATTCCGGAGTTTCCTAAAGACGATGTCATTCGGAAAGGCGTTCCGAAAGAGACGGTGTCCTTGGGAGGCGTGGTTATGAAGTTCAAGGGCCCAATGGAGTTGGTTTCCGAATTTGTAATAGATTATTTGATTTTATATTAGGAAGGCCATACTAGAAGATTTATTATTTGCTTGCATTTTATTTAGTATGTTTACATGCATTGCCAAATCGCCATAACATGAAATGCATATCTATCGAGTCTTCGACCGTGTCAATTAAAGTTATCGTTAGTTCATCGATTTAGTTCACTTACACGAAATAGATAATAAATTGACATGACCTCTTCTAAATAATAATTGAGATCAAGTCTTACCAAATAGTAGAACCCATGTGTAACAACCCGAAAAGTACCCAATTTTTCTAGTAAAAATATTTACTAACACTTTTCAGCAGACTTAAGGTTTTAAAATAGAAATTTTTGTTCCGAGTCGTATTTTGAAATTCCGCGTTCGTATTTGGAATTTCTGAGAGATTTCATGAAAAGACCGTTTTTAGTCATCTTTGACTTTTCTTGACTTTTAAGTCGTCTTTGACTTTTTCTTGACTTTTTAAAGTCGTCATTAACTTT
This sequence comes from Heliosperma pusillum, assembly GCA_022085475.1. Taxonomy (NCBI): domain Eukaryota; kingdom Viridiplantae; phylum Streptophyta; class Magnoliopsida; order Caryophyllales; family Caryophyllaceae; genus Heliosperma; species Heliosperma pusillum. The sequence goes on along the minus strand of JAIUZE010071646.1, from coordinate 30,637 downwards.
TCTTGACTTTTAAGTCGTCATAAACTTTTCTTGACTTTTAAGTCATCATTGACTTTTCTTGACTTTTTAGTCAACTTTGACTTTCGTTGACTTTTCCCGACTCGCCTCGTAATTTTAAAGACCGAAATTATATTTGGAAAATAATAAATTTAATTTATTTTTATTAAGATTTATCGGAATTTATCGTAATTTAATATAATTATTTTGAATTTATTCTGAATTTAAAGAATAACTTTTACGGTTTTAACCGAACGTCATTTAACTATTCCCGGGTCAACTTAAGTCCCGAACCCCGACTTTGACATGAGTCACACGCGCCATGTCACTTTTTTTCCACTCATATTAGATCTTTTAATTAATATGATTAAACTAATAAAAATATCTAAGATATTTGTAACTTTATCGGTCTGTCAATTTAAACTCCGCAAATCGCTTAAAAACAGACCCGATTTCTCACAATTTCACACGTCTCCTTTGTCCTCTCTTTCACTTTGATATTTTCCTTTCTTTTCATTATAATAACATAATATCTTGATATTTAGTTCAATTAACTTAATCGCTAATTATATTTAATCGATTACCGTAATATAATTATTAAACGCGAATCAATTCCGTAACAACAATTTCAAAAATCCGACTCCATATTTCCTCTATAATACACGGCTCCCTCACCCAACATAACTCACCAACAACTTTTCATTTTTCAACAAATCAAATAAAGATCAAAATATCACTTTCTTTAATCGTTCTTCATTTGTTCTTCGTGTTCTTCAATTGTTCTTCATCGTTCTTGAGCAAAACCTTCATAAAATCTTCGTTTCTTAATTAAATCCGTCCTATCTTATATTTCTAGAATCTCCTCTTCGATCTCCATCTTCAAGTACGGTTTATTTTCAATTCCGACAAAATCGTTTTCAACACTTTAATTATGGAAAATCAAGTTTTTAATTCTAATAATGTTTTTCTTGTCATTTCTTATAGGGGAAGATTTTGAAGACGAGTTTGGTGACTCGTATATATTAGGGGAAGATTAGAAGACGGGTTTCTTAGTTTATACTTCTTATTTTGGTGCTAATTGATTTTCTAGCTAAGGTAACGATTCCGAGTTACTCGACGATTTAATGTTACATAGTCTTTGTTTCTTTGGTTTTTGTTTAGTGTTCTTGACATATTTGATGATTGTTCAACATCATGATTTTTGTATGCATGATGGATGAATTGGATGTTTAAAATGGATGTTGTTAATTAAAATCATGTTGGAAATAATTTGGTGTTTGTTGTTGGGGAAAACCGTGTAGGGTGGCTGTTTTGGGGCTGGAAACCGGTCCAAACCAGGCCGGTTCAGGCCGGTTCAGACCCCGGTCCAGCCCGGTCTGGTTGGTCCGGGTTTTGGTCTTTGGGTTGTGTCGATGTTTAATTGTTATGTTGTTGTTTTGACGGGTTTTAATTATGTTAAAGCATGCGGGAAATATTAGGAAACGGTTTTTAGTTAAGTTGATAAAAGCCAAAACAGCCCAAAACAGGCCGTGGGCCCATCCAGGCCCATGTTGGGTTCGGCCTAAAAGTCAGCCCGTGGGTCCCACTTTGGGACTTGTGACGGTTTTTGAGTTATCGTCATTTTATCGCGTTTTGTAATAATTAGCAAGCGAGAAATATTAACAAGTAAAATATTTAATTAAAAGGTTTTTCATTAAATTATTATTTCTCACATGTTAGAAATTATATGACGAGATCGTAGTTTAATTTAATATCCTTTAAGTCAAGCGGGTTTGGGTATGATATAATAATTCACATGTCAGAAGTTAATAAAATAACATGTCATGAATATGTTGACTTTTATGTATAAGTCTATGTGGTAAAGACTCTGTTTCTAGCCGGTTTGATCAAACGGGTTTGGTCAAACTAAGATCTAGTCAGCCCCGTTTTGACTGATGACCCGTCGCGGGACTCGGGTCGGGGATTTGTCTTCAAGTAAGGTTTTATTTAATGAATGAATGAATGAGCCTTCGTAGATATGAGGCGATATGATATTTGAATATGATTTATGTGCAATTAGTCACATGATAGGAAGTTTTCCCGTGATTGTTTGATTATATGGTGGGTGTCGTGTTGACTAAGTACCCATAGAGAATTATGAGTATATGGCGTCTTGACCATTCTAATTCTAAATGAGTATCTTGGACAATGACATTGATAGGCCTTACCAACTTTAACGAGTATATGGAGTTTGCGGCTGATAGCTTCTGTGTCCGGCTTGGTGGAGTTTATACCAAGTGGGGTATGGGCTGCATTGTTTTCACTTTGGGAAATGGAGCCAGCTTTAGTACTAGCCAACCCTTTGGTGGATCTCTTTAGGGGTACTCATGTGATTGTATCATGGGTCTTGGATGCGATGGATCTTCGCATTTCTCTAGGTCTGCGCAGTCTAGGTTTAGGGTAGAGTGGTATCTTGGCCATGTTATTAGGGGAACCTCTGAGCTAAGATATGTGCTTTGGATCTGGGCCATGTTATTAGGGTAACCGCTGAGCCTAGATGTGTGCTTTGTATTTGGGCCATGTTATTAGGGTAACCGCTGAGCCTAAATATAGAAGTATATCCTACCTCGTGGTATAGACTAGAGTTACAGAAGTCTTCTATTGACTGTGCTAAGAACTTGTGCCTGTTTCTAGACGGATTGGTCTTTCATGTTTGATGATTCTATGAGTTTTAGAAGGGGAGATGCAAGCCGGCTAAGATTGATAGAGTTTGGATTACCGATTGTTAACTGATTCACATGATTACGTGTTGATTAGGGTTTGAGTGTATCATGGCCATGTTACATGGTAACCTCTGAGCTAGCATATACCAGCTTCCCTACCTCGAGTTATAGTTTATTATCGGTTTCACATGATAGCTTTCACATGCTAGGTTAATTGTTAGTTATCGGTTTCATAACATGAAAAGCATATCATATATGTTAAAGTTTTGTATTGTCTATATACATTGCTTTTATGTTATTCATGTTTTATTAAACTTGACATTTCGTGGCTGGGAGGACTCGGAGTTACTCCCCATTGACTGTGGCTTCCGTGTTTATATTTAATGCGGTCGAACAGGTGGTGATGCATAATTTGGGTACATTGACGAGCTAGCGAGCGAAGTATTTACCTTGGACCTATATTCGGTTCTTAGATTGTATATTATTATACACTCTTTTATTTCCGTATTTTTACGGGAGATATGTCTCCCGTCTTGTATAATTCTTATGATAATATATTTTACTTTTGTTATACTGTTTTATTTCAGACAACTTAATTTATTTAGTTAAATTATTTTTTTTCTTTCCGCAAATTTGAGGGTGTCACAGTTGGTATCAGAGCATTTTTGCTCCCGACGCACGTTTGTGTACCCTTGTATAAATAACTTGACCTTAATAAAATAATAAACTTGTGAGATAGAATGGTAGGAGGAGTAGATTAGGATTATGTTGTAGTCTCTTTGTGCTTGCTAAATGATAAGTACTAATCTGTGTTTTCTTTTGCAAGATGCCTCCGAGAATTGATAACACGATCTTAGCAGCTCTTACTGTTATTATTCAGAATCAACAAAATCAGCAAAATCAACAAGCAAATCCTATTCCTAATCCTCTTCCCGACCGTGAGAGACACGGGAGTTATACGTGGGTTGCTTCACAACTATCTAGGAGCCAAGCCAAAACCTATGATGGTGAAGGGGATCCCGTCAAACTTTCTGAATGGATTCGAGAAATGGAGAAGAACTTTTCTCTTTATGATGTTCTTGAAGCGGATAAAGTCCGTCTTGCTTCCCACTTCTTAGTGAAGGAAGCTGATCAGTGGTGGTCACTTACTGGCCCTACTTCTAAGTTAGAACCAGATTTTGGGTGGACTCGTTTCCGTGAACTATTGGAGGCGAGGTTCTACCCGGATGAATTGAGACAGCAGAAACTGAAAGAATTCATGGACTTCAAACAAGGAGTTCTCTCAGTTCAGAAGTTCACATCCAAGTTCAACGAGTTGGCTCATTATGCCACTCGGCTTATTTCAAGGGAGGAAGACAAGGCCTTCTTTTATCTAGGAAAGCTTTCTCCTCAGATAAAGGGCAAGATTAGTAGGGGTGCTACTTCTTTTATTTCTATCTACAATGATGCCATATGGGCAGAGAGTTCTATTCGGGAGATTGCCGACGAGGCTCGTTCCTCGTATGTTGCTCCTAATTCTTATGGCAAAAGACCATTATTTCCTTTATCTCGACCTTCCTTTTCTCCCTCTTTTCCAAACAAGAGGAGAAACTTTCAGAGTGGACAAGCAAATCAGAGAAACCGTCCATTCGTTCCGAGCAACAACAACGATCTTAAGGGTCGTATTTGTTTTAGGTGCGAGATGCTTAGGCATCCCGGTATGGGCTGTTTCAACAAGCCAATTGTATGCTATGGCTGTCAGAAACCGGGACACCAAGCTAATGTATGTCCTTATAGGAAGAAGATAGCTTCTACACCAGCTATTTCTGGGAGACCGAGGGGTCGAATTTTCATCGTGAGCCGCGCTGAGGCCGATGCTCACCCAGACATTGTAACTGGTATGTTTTCAATTTAAGAAATACCGTGTTTAATTTATACGGGAACTTCTTTGTTCTTTAGTTCAATAAGACTATCCGATAAATTACCTCTCAAAGCTTCAGTTGGAGAAAGTACTCCTATATCTTTACCGTCCGGAGATGTGTTTTCATGCTCTTATCTTTATTCGGACATTCCTATATCAATAAACGGATCTACTTTTCCGGCTAATATCTTTCTTTCTTCCCTCTTTCTATTCGATTTATTTTTTCGAATATTTCGTTCCTTCTATCGAGTATCATCTCTTATAGATAAATTATTAGAAGCTTTAGTTAGAAATTTTAAGCGTAAATAGTAGAGTTATTACCTTTACTATAAAATTTTTGAACTAAAAGTTTTGGAGATGTTTTATGATTTCAAGTATTTTACCGTCAAGGAGTGTTGAGACTCGTTATTGGAGACGTTCGATAACTAGTTTTCTCATTTATTGATGCGAAAATGTATTTTTTTGAGTCTTTGATTTGGGACGTTGATGTTCTTAACTATAGACGAGAATCTTCCGCCCCATTGATAAGACCCTATATTTTATTACAAGTATATTTTTAACAGTTTTGAAATAGACCTACATATATGTTACTTTCCTTCTTCTAAGTTTCGAGGACGAAACTTTTTAAAAGGAGGGGTGATTGTAACAACCCGAAAAGTACCCAATTTTTCTAGTAAAAAATATTTACTAACACTTTTCAGCAGACTTAAGGTTTTTAAAATAGAATTTTTGTTCCGAGTCGTATTTTGAAATTCCGCGTTCGTATTTGGAATTTCTGAGAGATTTCATGAAAAGACCGTTTTTAGTCATCTTTGACTTTTCTTGACTTTTAAGTCGTCTTTGACTTTTTCTTGACTTTTTAAAAGTCGTCATTGACTTTTCTTGACTTTTAAGTCGTCATTTACTTTTCTTGACTTTTAAGTCATCATTGACTTTTCTTGACTTTTTAGTCAACTTTGACTTTCGTTGACTTTTCCCGACTCGCCTCGTAATTTTAAAGACCGAAATTATATTTGAAAAAATAATAAATTTAATTTATTTTTATTAAGATTTATCGGAATTTATCGTAATTTAATATAATTATTTTGAATTTATTCTGAATTTAAAGAATAACTTTTACGGTTTTAACCGAACGTCATTTAACTATTCCCGGGTCAACTTAAGTCCCGAAACCCGACTTTGACATGAGTCACACGCGCCATGTCACTTTTTTTCCACTCATATTAGATCTTTTAATTAATATGATTAAACTAATAAAAATATCTAAGATATTTGTAACTTTATCGGTCTGTCAATTTAAACTCCGCAAATCGCTTAAAAACAGACCCGATTTCTCACCATTTCACACGTCTCCTTTGTCCTCTCTTTCACCTTGATATTTTCCTTTCTTTTCATTATAATAACATAATATCTTGATATTTAGATTAGGAGGAAGGGAGAACTAGTCTCTCTTCTCTCATTTTCTTCTTCTTTAGTCTTTAGTTCTTAGTTTATTTCTGTCCTTCCCATATCAAAACTTTAGTTTAGATCAATAAGAAATTCATCCTTGTAATCTACTTTGTTGGGTTCAAGCGTTGTAATTCAAGGAACGATTATTATGTGCAAGGATTTCTTTTATTGTTGTCATTATCGTCATTGATCGTCATATAGGTATTTCTACTTTATCCTTTGTTTAATGTCCTTTATTGTTGTAACAACCCGAAAAGTACCCAATTTTTCTAGTAAAATATCTTACGGATACTTTTCAGCAAACTTAAGTTTTAAAATAGAATTTATTGTTTCCAGTCAAATTTGGAATTTCCGAGTTCGTATTTGGAATTTCTGCGAGATTCCATGAGAATCCCGTTTTTAAGTCAACTTTGACTTTCGTTGACTTTTCCGACTCACCCCGAAATTTGAAAGACCGAAAATATATTTGAAAAATAATAAATTTAATTTATTTTAATTTATTAAGATTTATTTGAATTTAAGATAATTTAATATAATCATTTTGAATTTATTCGGAATTAAAGAATAACTTTTACGGTTTAATCCCGAGCGTCATTTAACTATTCCCGAGTCATCTTAAATCCCGAAACAAACCCGAAACCCGACTTTGGCATGAGTCACACGCCCCATGTCATCTTTTTCCACTCACATTAGATATTTGAATTCTTTCGATTAAACTAATACGAATATCTAAGATATTTGTAACTTTATCGATCCGTCAACTGAAATTACGCAAATCGCTCGAAAAACAGATCCGATTTCTCCTACTTCTACACGGCTCCCTCTCCTCTAATAAGGCTAGATATTTTTCTTTCTTTTGATTACAATAACATAATATCTAATTAATATCTAGATATTTTATTAAACTATCATTGTGACAACCCTCGCGAATGCGGAAATATAAAACATACAAGCATGTGAAATAATGTGCGAAAATACGGTATTTTAAAAACTTTTATACATGCAAGATAGATAAAACGAGGAGTGTCAAAATATAACAACTAAGTGCGGAAAATAACAAAGAGACGGAGTCTCTCAAAATGTTAACAAAGAATAAGTGTTTAGCAAACTCGCTAAAATGGTCTAGAGGTTAATCTTCCAGGGACTACGCCCGCTAGCTCACACCCGAACCCCAAAATAGCATAAGCAAAAAGCAATCCATGCAAGCAACCTGTTCATTCATGAAAAACATGAACGCCACAGTCAGTGGGGAGTAACTCCGGGTTCTCCCAGCCATATCACATTAAACGTACATAGAAGGAAATACAAAAGATAAGCATGCATATATAGATATACATGTGAGAAACGATAATGATAGATAGGCAATTCTATATATAATGATAAGAACATATGAAATACAATCCGAATCCATCATGTTATTCAAAGACTCGGGGAAGACACTCTTAGGCAACCGAATACGCTCACTAGGGCTTGCATCTCACCGTTAGCGGTATAAGATTGATAAGATTGAGACTCGACAGACAAACCAAGTCAAGTCATGCGATGATCACAATAAATCCAACATCTTATCATCCATTCACGAACCAAGACATTGACGGTGTCCAATCATGCAATGACCATGAATAATATCATGAAATCACGCATTCAAAGAACGACGACACAAAGACGACCTTTCTCACGGTAAATGAAACGCACTAGCATCGTGTACATGGCAAGTATGATTAACAGGCGTTCACGGATGACATTTCCCTCAACTCATACACGATGACATTTCGTATATGTAGACTAATTTCCTCCTGGTAGGACGACGATAATAATACGGTTCCTAGTCTAAACCTGGCCAGACTCGCGGAATAAACGTGTTCCGATTCGACAAGCGATGACGTTTCGCATCCAAGACTCGGTCAATCATAGACGCCGAGTACCCACATTTTTGGTAGATCAATTCACGAAAGAGGCGGAAAAGAGCACAAGCCTCATAACAAGCGGTACGCTAAATGCAAATAACACCACCTCGCAAGTACACAACATTTGACGGCCGGGTCGATCAACGCATAGCGTTCAACTCCCAACAACGTCGTCGTATGCCCACTAACACATGCATTTAAGAAGTAGGATACCTCTCCGTTCCGACATTCCAGCCTTACGAATGGGAAGGTAGCCAAGGGAATGAGAGTACAAAGCACAAGACAAAATAGTGCTCAAACCGTAACATTTGTAAAAACCGACTCAAAGGGGGACATACCCAAAAACCGTCACAAAACATGTGATACAAGCGAAAGAAATATCATATCATCAAAACATTCATATTATAAGTCACTACGTAAAATTATACGATAAACGAATCATGCGAACTATTATAAATTACGAGTTTGGAAACTAACTAAAACAAGGGTTCACTTCAAACGGTCATAACTATAGTTCTAGATATGGGAATGCAGAAATTCCAAGTTGAGGTCATAGCTTATCCTCTTACGGTTCCAACGAGTGGTCACAAGCCTAAAACAAGCAAGTAACGAAGGAGATATGATCATTCTACCAAAAAGGGTCAGTGTAGTGAAACTGCACAAGTCACGACCGTGACTTGTATTTCACGACCGTGAAATGAGGTTTCACGACCGTGAAATGAGGTTTCACAACCGTGAAACACTCTGTTACCAATTCATCCGTGAGTCTTTAACAAAAATCAATCCTATCATTTCCAATTCTCATAATTCATTTCTAATAACTATCAACAATCAATATTCATCATCAACAATCATCAAATAACAACAATCATAAATCATAACATAATTCCTAACTTACTTATCGTATTCTAAATACGAATCCTAGCATATAAAGCATGTAAAACACGTAAATGATATCGAGTAACCCTTCACCGTTACCTTTACGCGATTTTAATCGATTACTAAGCCTTCCTAGTAGTCTCCACCTACAAATAGGTAATAAAAGATGAATATCATTCACCTTGAAAAAGACGGAAAGTTTGAAAAGCGAGAAAGACGATACTTTTAATATGAATACGGATAGAGGAAGGTAAGGGAAGAAGGATAAGACGAACTTACGTGAATTTGAGCGAGAAACGAACGAGTTATGACGAAGCTAAGCTTGGAAGAATATGGAGGCTAGGTTTTCTTTGGTTTTCTTAAGAAAGAAGAAAGATTTGAGTTGTGTGAGTGTTAGGGTTTATGAGGGAGTATAAGTAAAGGGTGAGTCGGAAAAGTCAACGAAAGTCAAAGTCGACTTAAGAGTCAAGAAAAGTGAAAGACGACTCAAAAGTCAAGAAAAGTCGAAGATGACTCAAAAGTCAAGAAAAGTCAAAGACGACTCAAAAGTCAAGAAAAGTCAAAGACGGTTCAAAAGTCAAGAAAAGTCAAAGACGGTTCAAAAGTCAAGGAAAGTCAAACTCGCCTTAAGACGGGATTTTCATGGAATCTCGCAGAAATTCCAAATACGAACTCGGAAATTCTAAATTCGACTCGAAACATAAAAATATTAATTAAAACATAAAATTGCTGAAAAGATTTCGTAAAATATTTCTACTAGAAAAATATGGTACATTTCCGGGTGTTACAATCACCCCTCCTTTTAAAAAGTTTCGTCCTCGAAACTTGAGAGTAGAAAACAAAAGTATCAAGGACAAGAATCGGTTTACAAAATCAACACGAAAGCCTTTACAAGGGAAAACATTTATGAAATGATGTTCTTCTCGAAACGGTTTAAGGAAATTTTTCATAAGTGCGAAACTCTATTTACGGATCACAAGAATGCTCGTCGCGAACGAGAACTCTAATTATCCAAAATCAAATCAATGTCGAACTAGTGAAAGAGAAATTCAAACAACGTTAGTAAGTGCAGGACTAGTTATCAGACGTCTCCAATAACAAGTGCAAACATCCGACCAAACGCAAAAGCCAAATATAAAAGCGAAAGAAATCTATTTTCTCCAAAAAGGAGGTACAAAATACATCTTTAGACTTCTTTGAAACGTTAAAATTAGAAATATAATATGGAAATTTGGAGGTTTTATCAAAGATAAAATCAAATAATAGGACATTACACGTACATAGAGCGACTCGAACATAAAGTTCACAAATCACGATAACAAAATATATACAAAACACGCAAAAACGAAACATATCGAACTCTTAGGGATATGAAGAATCACGATGAAGTCGGCAGGAAGTTCTACAAGAATTCGACATCACTAACTCTACTAATAAACCAAATCCTCAAGAGAAGGCAATTTACCCAATTTGCAACTCATCATTTTCAATCATCTGAATTCCTACAAAAATACTTCATAATCATGAAACTTCGAGTAACAGATCCCAATTATTCAAATCCAATTAGAATCTACTGAGGTCCATCGGCACGGTAGACTCCACAACTAACAATCCACATGAAAGATTTATTACGAATTCAAATCTTCTTAGTTCCATCAAAACTCTTATTGGAAACCACCATAAAAATATTTATAATTAGGAAAACAAGACCGCTAACAACCACAAGGTAAAAGAGACTTACCATGAAATCCTTTGATCCAATTTATTCCAAAACTCATTAACCTAAATTTATGATTGACTTCTCATCTTCAAAAGTTAAATCATAAAACCTCAAAAGAGATAGTCACACAATCTCATTTCACTTAACTTTTGCCAATCATAAGGCCATGCGACCGAAAATAAATTTATTTAGCTCCTTCAAACTCTCAATACATTGGTTTTCGCTTATGACAATATTCCTCAAGTTGTGTCATAAAATCCTAAATCCACAAAGTATTTATTCCCGTTAGGGTCCATCATTTAAGGACAACAATTTCCCAAGTAACATTTAAAGACCTCACTAAAATTCTTAACCACAACAACCAACTACCATTATGCTTATTTCGATCCTCAAAACGATATTGCAATATTAAGCTTTCATAGTCTAGAACCAATAGGAGAGTTTCATCCTAAGCTTATCCTCAAATCTTTATAATCATCTAAACATGAAACTAGTTTAATAGGATGGTTAGGTACCATATTCGAAACTTCTTCAAAACACACCTACTAACCCTTACGTTAGCTAAATAGAAAACTACCTCTCAAGAGAGTAGGGATAAAAGAACATGATACAAGGAACATTAGGAAGCGTCATTAAAGACTACGATAAGTTGAAAAAGGCGGAGGCAAAAAAAAAAGGAAAAACGAGGTTGAGGAAGAAACAAAGCAGATAGTAGAGTTATGAAGATATCTGAGTAAGAAAGAAAGTACGAGCTTGTAATTTCTTAAAGATCAATCTTGACAAAAACATTCAAGAATGGAAATGAAAAGGAATGATGGCATGAGTAAAGGTTTAAGGTTTAATCCACAAAATTGTAAAGCGATTCATCCCAAACAAAGGTCTCTTACAAGGGACCATCGTACCACAATCATCAAAGTAAGGTACACCTAGATTTGATAAATCGACTACAACCCAATTCATCCACCCTTTCATATCACACGGATTTCCAATTGCGGAATTGTAACTCAAGTATAATAACATTCCTTTAGCTCAAATATTCAACACACCCACAAAGGTTTCTTTAATTGAAGGACTAACAAATACTCTCTTATACTCGGTCATTTTAAAGTCTATAGCCCACAAGTTCATTATTATCAAAGTACAACATCAAGCCAAACATCATCATTAACATCCCAAGGTATTTCAATCCAAGAACTACTTCAAACGAGTCTCTGATGAAACCTTAAATGCTTTTAAACTACATTTCAATCCTTTAGCTCAAATATCCGGGACCGTGAAATGAGGTTTCACGACCGTGAAATGAGGTTTCACGACCGTGAAATGAGGTTTCACGACCGTGAAACACTCTGTTACCAATTCATCCGTGAGCCTTTAACAAAAATCAATCCTATCATTTCCAATTCTCATAATTCATTTCTAATAACTATCAACATCAATATTCATCATCAACAATCATCAAATAACAACAATCATAAATCATAACATAATTCCTAACTTCTACTTATCGTATTCTAAATACGAATCCTAGCATATAAAGCATGTAAAACACGTAAATGATACCGAGTAACCCTTCACCGTTACCTTTACGCGATTTTAATCGATTACTAAGCCTTCCTAGTAGTCTCCACCTACAAATAGGTAATAAAAGATGAATATCATTCACCTTGAAAAAGACGGAAAGTTTGAAAAGCGAGAAAGACGATACTTTTAATATGAATACGGATAGAGGAAGGGAAGGGAAGAAGGATAAGACGAACTTACGTGAATTTGAGCGAGAAACGAACGAGTTATGACGAATCTAAGCTTGGAAGAATATGGAGGCTAGGTTTTCTTTGGTTTTCTTAAGGAAGAAGAAAGAGTTGAGTTGTGTGAGTGTTAGGGTTTATGAGGGAGTATAAGTAAAGGGTGAGTCGGAAAAGTCAACGAATTCATCTTTTATCGTCTTAACTATTTAAAACAACAATTATAATGAATCAAAATGGAAAAACAAAGCAAAAAATTTTTTTTTTTTTTTATACTGATGAACAGTACAGACGAAATTTTTTTTTCTCGACAGAAATCAAAAAACAAAAAAATAATGATTCTCATCTTATATTTCATCAATTATGAAAACATATAAAATAATTTCGTAGCCCTTGGCTCTGATACCACTTGTGGGAAATATCGGTATATTTCGTCATTAATTTACGGATTATAACGAAACTTTAGTATATGAATTACGAGTCATAAAAGAATTTCATAATATAAAATTATAGGAATTTAGAATTAACCTTTGGTCCTAGCAAATTATGCCTATGAACAATATCGAAATCGATATTCTCCTAACTGTTGCACCCAAGATGCTCCGAGATATGCCTTGCTTGTGCTAGAATTTTAGAGAAAAGTTACTGCTAATTTTTCTTTTGTGTGATGATGAATGATAGAGAGAATTCGAGAAAAAAACTTGTTCCTCTCTTCTTCTGTTCGGCCGAACCACACAAGTAGGTGTAGGAGGAGTCTTTTCTCTTTTTACTACTCTTGTTATTAGGGTTTTTGACCTAGTTACCATAAAAGAATAATAGGAGATATTTTCTCTTATTTAACTCTTATTAACCGAAAAATATGAGAAGAAAAGACTATTTTTCTCCTTCCTTTTTCGGCTATATTAGCATGTAATATAATATATACGTCAATCTATAAATATCCGTATATTTATAATTTGCTAATTAAATATAACATATTATGTTTAATTACGAATTAACATTTTAATTCGTTTAAGCTTATATTATATACATTGATTAAATATAACGGTTTATATTCAATTACGAATTACATTTAATTCATCTCAGCTAATATTATTTAATCGTTATTAAATAATCGTATCATCATTACATTGACTAACCTTTTAGTCATATACATCGACTAACCTTTTAGTCATATAATAAGGCATCAGTATGATTATATTATTCATATAATCACATCTCTCAGACACATCCTTTAGGTGTGACTTTTCAGGACCAGTTGATCAACGCCATTAAAATGACAATAACGTCAAACTCCTAGCAAGCCAACCGTTATCGATAAACGTTAATCAACTGATAAGAATACTAAGTATACCCTGTGAACCTGTAAGAGATTTATTCATGTTATCACACTAACTGTGGAGGACACTAGCTCCAACAGGCATATGCATCGAGGGATATCAATTGGAGTTTGAGTTTGGGTGAGATTGACCAAATCAAGACATTCTTGACGTCATTAGCAACCTTCAAATAAAGTTTATATTCGGCCCGAACCACCGCGGACGATCTTGGCGCGGGTTCGGTGGGGGGCTCTTCGACCAAGTAGCGAAGCACGTTATCGGATATCGTGGCGTTCTTGATCGTTGATTCTCATTAAACGAAGTTACTACCGTCATCTTTTAGGACACACTTGTCCATGACGGATCTCAACCATGAGTCCTTAACCAAGGTTGCTTTGTTTGATGAAGTTGACATTGTGCGAATATGGTTACTACAACAAAAAGAAATATATAAACATTCATTGTTAATTTACTTGAAAAACATTTTAACAAGTTTAGCATTTATATAATGACCTCTCACTTAATTATATAAATGATTCCAAGACCCATCTTTAAATAAAAATAGTCATCGTACGCTACCTTTATCGAGAAATGGTAAGTCATTATTTGACTAATTCTTGAAAGTTCATAGACCCTAATTAGACTCCTCTAATTAGTTACTAAATTACTTGTTAATTTAGTGTTTAATAAAGATCTATGTAACATGCATGCAAATTAAAATGCATAATAAAAAGTAAGAAGAAATTTCCTTACATTGGGAAATTTCGGTTTATATGGGCACAACAAGAAACACCTTTCTTGTTGTTCTTGTGCTAGAAAGAAATAGATGATCCTCCTTGTAATCTTCAAATTAGAAGACCTCCTTTAAGAAGCACCCAAGATAGAACCCAAACTAATCACTTAGTTTTTGACTAGAAAACACAAGTGATAAGATGAACTAATATTAGATTTTATTACTACTCTAGTAATAGGAAATATTAGTGTTTGAGAGGTTTTAGAGAGATGAGGATTTTAGTGAGATGTACATGCAAAATAAGAATGAACAAGTGAGTCAAAAATGAACAACAAAATTGTCCATTTAAGGACACTATGGTCCGGCCAAGAGAGCCCTTGGTGGCCCTTATTTTGCTTAAAATAATCTCATGCAATTACTTTGAGTGTAGTAGTGAATAAGACCATGATCATGTGTCATAAACATGACATGATCACATGATGTAGTGTAATACAAGAAACAACAATCATCATGTTATACACTACCATATTTTCGGCACCCACTAGTGTCATGTGGTCTATTTTGATTTTTGATATTTGTCCCACAAATACTTATAATCATATGTTTAATTATCTTGTATAATTAAGGGTTAATTTGATCATATAACAATTATATGACTCAAATTAATAAATAATATACACTTAACTTTTAAGTGATATTATATCATTATATCAATATATAATGGGTCCCACAATGCCTAGTTAGATTATTTTACAACTCCTTGTAAATATAATTAACTAATCACCTCTACCTCAAAGTATATGCATAACCTCAACTAATTTAATGAGTTAACTATTAATCATTAAATTAAATCTTATTTAATCGTATTAAAATAAGACGTAAAATTTATTCAGTCAATTATCGTATAATTGACTAATAAACTTATCCGGAATGAGTTCGTAACTCAATTTCCAATAATTAACTCTCGTAACTAAACATATATCAAATATATATATAAAGTACTAATTAATATGTATCGTATACAAATAATTAGATTTCTGTTTGGGTCTCATCCTATAGGTGTGACCGAAAGGGGTCAGTTGATTACCGCCGTCATACGACAATAACGTCTAACTCTAGTCAGCTGACCGTTATCGATTTACGTTAATCAACTGACGTGGAGTATCAAAATACTAGTCATCCCACTAATATTTCAAAATGAGATTTATAATATAAATACACTATTGTGGAGGACACTTGCTCCAACAATCTCCCCCTTGTCCGATACAAGTTTTGCATATAGCCACACTATTGCGGAGGACTCCTACTCCCAAAATATCTCCCACTTGTCTCGACAAGTTGTGTGCTACCAATTCTCTTGTCACTTTTGCGTCACATCCTCCCACTCATCGCAAGGTGTCTTTCAGGTCGCACTTGCGATTGGAAAAATAAATTGAGTGGTTTTCTCGATCTGGAGAGTAACTGTCTGACCGGAAAATCTACCATAGATCTCTTCCGAGCGTGGCCACGCATTTCCAGTCACTACTCCTCGAGTGGCCCGAAGATGTTAATACCCAACGTGGGTGGACAATTCCTGTTGACCCAACTTACACTGTATAATGCAAATCACCATGACCCAGTAGATGCCCATCGGCCTCCTTTCACGGCACGACCTAGGACAAAAACCAAAGTCAATCGGAAAATACACCGACTCAGGTAAATGGTCGCCAGTCTAAAGAATCGACTCATAGGAATATAATAGAAATCCCCGCCACGACCAGGCTTCAACAATTTTGATAAGGGACTCTATCATGGTCACTGTCCGACAGAGTGTCTCTACAGTCTGTCTATGTAAACGATCAGTCATCTCCATGACCCCATGGTGCTGAACCAACCATCGATCGACTTACAATCTAGTCATTTCAAGACGTCACCTTATGCAAATGACTAGGGACAATTACTAAGTTCATCATGTTCACTTGAATTGAGTTCAACCTTTCTTATAACCAATTCGGATAAAACAAAGTAATAAAATTTAGTCAATACTAAATAAAAGAGCTCATATAAAACTCGAACAATGAATGCAATTATCATATATGTAAACATTGATACAACATTCAATTATTACATATCACATAATCTAGAGGAATTCAGGAACTCGTCTTAATCCCATCGAGACGACATGACTGTCATGTTTAGCCTTTGTAAGAGGCTTGGTTAGAGGATCAGCGATGTTATCGTCTGTCCCAACCTTACATACATCTATTTCCTTCCTCTCCACGTAATCTCTAATTACATGGTATTTCCTAAGTACATGTCTAGACTTGTTACTAAACTTGGGCTCCTTTGCTTGAAAGATAGCCCCACTGTTATCACAATACATCGTGATGGGATCTGAGGCAGTAGGGACTACTCCTAGTCCTTTCAAGAACTGCCGAATCCACACAGCTTCCTTTGCAGCCTCTGATGCCGCGAGGTACTCAGCTTCTGTTGTAGAATCCGCAGTCACGCTTTGCTTGAAGCTTTTCCAGCAAACGGCTCCTCCATTAAACATAAAGACATAGCCGGATTGGGATTTTAAATCATCCCTATCAGTTTGGAAACTAGCGTCCGTGTAGCCCTTTACACGCAACTCAGTCTCTCCTCCAAACACCAAGAACGAATCTTTAGTCCTTCGTAAGTACTTAAGGATGTTCTTTACGGCTATCCAGTGACTCTCACCGGGATTGGCTTGATAACGACTCGTCATGCTCAAAGCATAGGCGACGTCAGGGCGAGTGCACATCATAGCATACATGATTGACCCAACTGCTGAAGCATAAGGGATCAACTTCATGCGTTCAATCTCCTCGGTGACGGTAGGACTCTGGGATTTACTCAGAGTGATACCATGACCTATTGGAAGAAAGCCTCTCTTAGAGTCTTTCATTTTGAACCGATCAAGAATCTTATCTATATAAGCTTCTTGACTTAATGCTAGTATCCTCTTGGATCTATCTCTATAGATCCGGATACCCAAAATGCGTTGTGCCTCTCCCAAATCCTTCATCTGGAAATGTTTCCCAAGCCACTCCTTGGTAGAAGTAAGCATTGGTATGTCATTCCCAATGAGAAGTATGTCATCCACATACAAGATAAGGAAAGTAACTTTGCTCCCACTAAACTTCATGTATAAACATGGTTCCTCGACACTTCGAGTGAATCCATTTTGTTTAATTACATGATCGAAGCGATGATTCCAACTCCTTGATGCTTGCTTAAGACCATAAATGGATCTCTTAAGTTTGCATACCTTCTTAGGGTTGGATTTATCCTCAAAACCTTCAGGTTGTGTCATGTACACTTCCTCTTCTAGAATCCCATTCAAGAAGGCGGTTTTGACATCCATTTGCCAAATTTCATAGTTATAAAATGCGGCAACCGCTAAGAGAATCCTAATGGATCGAAGCATAGCGACTGGGGCAAAAGTTTCGTCATAGTGTAAACCATGAACTTGAGTGAAGCCTTTTGCCACCAATCTAGCTTTGTAGATATCATTATGTCCATCTATGCCATTCTTGATCTTGTAGATCCACTTGCACTGAAGAGGTCGCACCTTCTCAGGTAAGTCTACCAAGTCCCATACTTGATTTTCGTACATAGAATCCATTTCGGATTGCATGGCCTCAAGCCAATGCGTGGAGTTGGGACTAGAAACGGCCGACTTGTAGGTTGTGAGTTCATCACTTTCAAAAAGTAATAAATCACCATCTCCCTCGATACATCCAAGGTAACGATCAGGTTGAAAACTAATTCTACCTGACCTTCTAGGGACAATAACCGTTTCAGACGAGGAGGGAACGTTTTCCTCCACTTCATTTTTGGTTTGTGGCTCTCGAACTTCGTCAAGTTTGAATTTTCTCCATCTCTGCCTTTTAGAAACGAAATCGCTTTCTAGAAAGACAGCATCACGAGACACAAACACTTTGTCCTCATGACGGTTGTAGAAGTAATATCCACGAGTCTCCTTAGGATATCCTACAAAATAACATTTGTCGGATCTGGGTGCGAGCTTGTCATTAGACTTCTCATGAACAAACGCCTCGCAACCCCAAATTTTCATAAACGACAAATAAGGAACCTTTCCTTTCCATATCTCATATGGAGTTTTATTGGCTGCTTTAGTCGGGCTACGATTTAGTGAAAATATTGCGGTTAAGATGGCAAATCCCCAAAACGAGTCAGGAAGCTGTGTAAGACTCATCATCGACCGAACCATATCTAATAAAGTTAGGTTTCTCCTTTCAGACACACCATTTAATTGTGGTGTTCCAGGAGGAGTCCATTGTGATACTATACCGCAATCTTTTAGGTGTGAATCAAATTCATAATTTAGATATTCACCACCACGATCGGATCGTAGGGTTTTTATCTTTTTATTCAATTGGTTTTCCACTTCATGTTGAAACTCTTTGAACTTTTCAAAAGCTTCACTCTTATGCCTCATTAAGTAGACGTATCCATATCTACTCAAATCGTCGGTAAAAGTAATGAAGTACTTGTAACCACCTCTAGCTTGGAGAGTCATTGGGCCACATACATCGGTATGTATAAGGCCTAATACTTCACTTGCTCGTGTCCCTTTTCCTGTAAAAGGAGCACGAGTCATCTTGCCCAAAAGACAAGATTCGCATTCACCATAAGATTCGTAATCAAATGGTTTGAGAAGTTTCGTTGAAATGAGTCTCTTTATGCGTCGTTCGTTTATATGACCTAAACGACAATGCCAAAGGTATGATTGATTAGGTTCACCTAATTTGAGCTTCTTGCTTTCGATATGATATATTTCATTAACATTATCAAGAACATAAATGCCTCCAATAGAGATGGCTTTACCATAAAACACATCATTAAAAGAAAACGAACAACTATTGTTCTTGATTACAAAAGAGAAACCCTCCGCGTCAAGTACGGAAATGGAGATAATGTTCTTAGTCAAGGAGGGTACAAAATAACAATTATTTAAATACAACTCAAGACCACTAGCTAAGGTTAATACATAAGTTCCTACGGAGACGGCGGCAACTCTTGCTCCATTCCCCATTCGTAGGTCCACATCACCCTTGGCTAGTGCTCGCACGTCCTTCAGCCCCTGCAAGTGATTACAAAGGTGAGAACCACATCCAGTATCAAATACCCAAGTGGAAGTGCAAGCATAGTTAATATCTATCATATAGAGAGAAGAGAGGATTATACCTGACGGTGTCACACATCCGTCCTTCTTATCCTTCAAATACTTGGGACAATTGCGTTTCCAATGTCCCTTGCCTTTACAATAAAAGCATTCGGCTTCGGCGTGCTTCTTACCCTTAGCCTTGGCATTGCTATACATAATAGCTTTGCCCTTTCCCTTTCCTTGCTTCTTAAATTGGGCTTTGGCTTTTCCCTTCCCCTTTTGAACCCCTAGCTTCAAGTTCTTCAATCTCATTGTAAGAACATCCTTTTGCTCACTCCCACTTGCTTCCATATCCCTTTCGACTTGGGTAAGGAGAGCATGGAGCTCGTGAAAGCTCTTATCCATGCCATGCATGTTATAGTTTGCCCTAGCTTGGGCAAACTTGGGAGGAAGTGAGTGAAGGATGCGGCCAACCGCTAGCTTCTTAGGAATTTTGACCCCTAGACGATCTAGAGTGTCAACATGTTCCACCATCTTAAGCACATGTGGGCCAACCTTTTGGCCCTTCTCTAACTTGGCTTCAAAAAGCCTAGTCATAGCATTGTATTGGCGAATCTCGGGTGATTGAGAAAAAGCCAATGTCACCCTAGAGAATATCTCATATGCTCCAAGGGTGATGTATTGTTGCTTAAGGCTTGAGGACATCGACCAAATCAAGACCATCTTGACGTCGTTTGCTACCTTAAGGTATTCCTCATAGGCGGCTTTGGCCGCATTAGTGGCTCTTGGGCCGGGTTCATTGGGAGGTGCCTCGGTCAAGTAGCGCAAAACGTTATCCGATAACGCCGCGCCCTTGATCGTTTGCTCCCACTCGACGAAATTAGTTCCATCGTCTTTTAAGATGCATTTGTCCATAACGGACCTTAGCCATGAGTCTTTTCCTAGTTGAACGGTGTTGTTATTGTTTGCCATTGCGAATTATGAATAACTACAACAAAATTAGGAAATATTAACATTCATTGTTTTAATCAATTTTACTTGTATAACCAATTTAAACAAGTCACTCATATAATGACCCCTCACGAAATTATATAAGCGATTCCGAGACCCGCATTTTAGACAAAAGAACATGTTATGCAACTTTTATGTAAAAGACGGTAAGTCAACTTTTGACTAATTCTACTCCTAGAACTCTCGGTCGACGGATTTCAACTAAACCCATCACCTAGTCCCAAGATAACGCTTATCTTGTTGAGTCCAACCCAATTTAGGCGTGTGATCGTATCACCCTACTTACCCGAGGTAAAAAGGTCCACGTTGTGGTTGTCCTAATGAACACGGGATTCATAGGTGCTTCAATTGGTAAGGCTAAATCTCAATTCCTTTTTAAGTTATGTGAGAGGTCTTGCCAATTTTAGTTATTAATTCCCTATAAGTGAACTAAGTCGGTGAATTTTGAATAACGTTGAATTGACAATCGATAAATAAAATGCATGTTGGTGATTTTGGCATGTGCGGAAAAATAAAGCAAGCAATCAAATTAAATCCTAGTATGGCCACCTAGCTAATCTAATTAACTAGATGATTACAAATCGGAAACCAACTCCTTGGTCCCTTGCCTCTTCATGGAACGCTTTCCAATATGGCACCGTCTTTTGGAACACCGACTTTGGGAATCACCGTCTTCACAATAAATAATTACAAAAATACAAATGAATACATAGCAAATTCCTATTATACATTTGATCTATAAAATGAAATTATTAATTATTACAAAACGGCGATACGAAATCGCAATAAATTACAACCAAATCGGTATTCCCTTACATTACGGGTAATACCGATTAAAAATAATCTAGGCCATACTAGGTACAACTTGCAATAAAATAAATAAATGACATTCATTCATTCAACAACATAAATAAAAAATGCTGTAAAATCATGCCAAAATCACCCTCAACACTTGTCATGTTCATTCTAGCTCGGTTTTTACGAATTTTATCGATTTTATCTACTAAAAATCAATAATCAACACTTAAATTGTATTTAAGCTCAAACTAATTATCTAAACTGATTTAGAACTCAAAATTAGTCCCCACTAATTTCACTTGTATTTAATTAGTTTGAATTGATCGCATTTGCTATTTAAAGAGGTTTAATCATAACTTTTATGAATTAAACCCAAAATAAAATGAAAAACCATTAAAATAGAAAAAAAAATGTTTGTACATACTGGAACACTTCCAGGAACCTCAAGAACAAAAAACATTTGCCCAAAAAATTTGAAATGATTTTATGAACAAATAGCTTTATAAGAATCGGTTTTTATCAAATAAAAACCAACTAAAATAGTAAAATGATGAAACAAATTTTCAAATTTTACCACAATTATATAAATAATATTTTAAAATTTAAAAAAAATTTTGAACTCCAGAAAGTCTCGTTTCAATTTTAAGAATAAAATAACTCCTTTAAATCATTTTTTATCCAATAAAAATCAATAACCATGCAATACATGACTAAATATCACGAAAATTTACATAAAATATTTACACCATGCATGTGAGAACATATTAAAATTTTGAGGCCAAATTCAACATGCAACTATTTTTAGTTAACTTTTAACATAAAACCGCATGTTAACTCGGTTTTAAAGGCCATAAATCATAATAAATAGCAAAATAATTCGTAAATTCACCAAATTTGACCACAAACATTTTGAGGTCAGTAGGTATGCATGAAAATCAGAAAATTTCGTGAAAACCATTTTTAACATAAATTTTCGATTTTTACTCAAGTTATCGTATAACCCGATTTTAATACTTAAAATCAACATGCATGCTACAAGCTAGCTCTGATACCACATGAAACTTCATAGAACCTAATTAGACTCCTCTAATTAGTTACTAAATTACTTGTTAATTTAGTGTTTAATAAAGATCTATGTAACATGCATGCAAATTAAAATGCATAATAAAAAGTAAGAAGAAATTTCCTTACATTGGGAAATTTCGGTTTATATGGGCACAACAAGAAACACCTTTCTTGTTGTTCTTGTGCTAGAAAGAAATAGATGATCCTCCTTGTAATCTTCAAATTAGAAGACCTCCTTTAAGAAGCACCCAAGATAGAACCCAAACTAATCACTTAGTTTTTGACTAGAAAACACAAGTGATAAGATGAACTAATATTAGATTTTATTACTACTCTAGTAATAGGAAATATTAGTGTTTGAGAGGTTTTAGAGAGATGAGGATTTTAGTGAGATGTACATGCAAAATAAGAATGAACAAGTGAGTCAAAAATGAACAACAAAATTGTCCATTTAAGGACACTATGGTCCGGCCAAGAGAGCCCTTGGTGGCCCTTATTTTTGCTTAAAATAATCTCATGCAATTACTTTGAGTGTAGTAGTGAATAAGACCATGATCATGTGTCATAAACATGACATGATCACATGATGTAGTGTAATACAAGAAACAACAATCATCATGTTATACACTACCATATTTTCGGCACCCACTAGTGTCATGTCGTCTATTTTGATTTTTGATATTTGTCCCACAAATACTTATAATCATATGTTTAATTATCTTGTATAATTAAGGGTTAATTTGATCATATAACAATTATATGACTCAAATTAATAAATAATATACACTTAACTTTTAAGTGATATTATATCATTATATCAATATATAATGGGTCCCACAATGCCTAGTTAGATTATTTTACAACTCCTTGTAAATATAATTAACTAATCACCTCTACCTCAAAGTATATGCATAACCTCAACTAATTTAATGAATTAACTATTAATCATTAAATTAAATCTTATTTAATCGTATTAAAATAAGACGTAAAATTTATTCA
Organism: Heliosperma pusillum; assembly: GCA_022085475.1. Taxonomy (NCBI): domain Eukaryota; kingdom Viridiplantae; phylum Streptophyta; class Magnoliopsida; order Caryophyllales; family Caryophyllaceae; genus Heliosperma; species Heliosperma pusillum. The sequence continues at coordinate 7,282 of JAIUZE010071646.1, read as the reverse complement.
GTCAATTATCGTATAATTGACTAATAAACTTATCCGGAATGAGTTCGTAACTCAATTTCCAATAAATAACTCTCGTAACTAAACATATATCAAATATATATATAAAGTACTAATTAATATGTATCGTATACAAATAATTAGATTTCTGTTTGGGTCTCATCCTATAGGTGTGACCGAAAGGGGTCAGTTGATTACCGCCGTCATACGACAATAACGTCTAACTCTAGTCAGCTGACCGTTATCGATTTACGTTAATCAACTGACGTGGAGTATCAAAATACTAGTCATCCCACTAATATTCCAAAATGAGATTTATAATATAAAATGCACTATTGTGGAGGGACACTTGCTCCAACAATCTACCTTAGAACTCTTGGTGACGGATTTCAACTAAATCCATCTCCTAGTCCCAAGATAACGCTTATCTCGTTGAGTCCAATCCAATTTTAGCTTGTGATCGTATCACCCTACTTACCCGAGGTAAAAAGGGACCCACGAGCGTGGTAGGCCTAATGAACACGGGATTCATAGGTGTTACTAATTGGTATGGCTAATCTCAATTTTTTTAAATATGTGAGAGATCTTGTCAATTTAGTTATTAATTCCCTATAAGTGAACTAAGTCGGTGAATTGTAAATAACGTTGAATTAACAATAACGAAAATAAAATGCATGTGTGACGATTTTGGCATGAGCGGAAATGAAGCAAGCAACCAAGCAACGAAAAAATCCTAGTATGGCCACCTAGCTAATCAAATTAACTAGATAATTATAAATTTGGAAATCAACTTCTTGGTCCCTTGCCTCTTCACTTGGAACGCCTTCCAAAAATGGTACCGTCTTGGGGGAGTCCCCGGTCTTCATAAAAATAATTACAAATATACAAATATACAAATTCCTATTATATATTTATTCTATAAAATGAAATTATTAATTATTACAAACCGGCGATACGAGATCGCAATAAAAATTACTACCAAACCGTTATTCACATAAATTACGGGTAATAACGATTAAAAATGACTAGGCCATACTAGGTACAAAATTTGCATAAATTATAAAATAAATGACATTCATTCATTCAACCATAAATAAAATAAATTGCTGCAAAATTCATGCCAAAATCGTCCTAACCACATTCATGCTCATTGTAGCTGGATTTTACGGGATTTATTGGTTTTTAACAATTAAAAATCAATATCAACATTTCAATCTCATTTAAATTCCAACCAATTAAATAAAATGTTTTAGAACTCAAAATTAGTCACTACTAATTTTGCTGGTCATTAATTAGATCGATTTGATTTCATTTGCTAAATATAACGGTTTATTATTTAGTGTTCGTTTGTATGCCAACGGTTTATTATTGATCTACAAGTCGGATTGAAGTGTTTTAGTAGATTTTAACTATACTAAACTATATCAAAGACGGATCTAAGGACTAGATTTTAACGAATCTAACCTTCTCAGACATAATCTCGAAATGAAGATGACAAAAACCCACTAATATCGACTATTAGGGGTCTAAGTCAAGAACTACATAAATAAGTATGAAGTAATGTTAAAAGGTAATTTATGAAAGACTAATAATAAAAAAAAAGGTTTAAAAACGGTTTTAACATGAATTTAACATGAATCTTACATAATTTATGCAATACAAAGGATAAAATAAAGTACAAGACGGGATTATTACACCCTCAGACATACATGTTTGACGAAATGAGTTAACTAAGTTTTCTTTTAGCGATAGCTCGTCTCGATGTAATGAAAGTGAAAATCCATAGACTCTAATTAGACTCCTCTAATTAGTTACTAAATGACTTGTTAATCTAGTGTTTAATGATCTATGTAACATGCATGCAAATATAAAGGCATAAAGCGACAAAAGAAATTTCCTCACATTGATATGGAAATTATATGGGCACAATAAGAACTCCTTATTATTGTTCTTTAGCTATGAAATGGATGATCCTCCAAGAATCTTCAAATTGGAAGACCTCCTTTAAATTGCACCCAAGATTTACCCAAATAAACTTAACTTATTAATAACTTGATAATAAGAAAAGATTCACTAATATTAGAATATATTACTACTTTAGTAATACTTAGTAAATATTAGTATATGAGAGTTTTTAGAGAGATATGAGCTCAAAATAAACACCAAAGAAGAAGTGACAAAAATGAGCAACAATTGCTCATTTTATAGAGCATATGACCGGCTCATGTGAGCACCATGAGACCATTTAATTTGCTTATTTTAATCTCATGCAAAATGGTAGAGTGTAGGATTGTTTATGATCATGTGCATGTGTCATAATATGTCATAACCAATATGTTGTAGTGTGATACAAGAAATGAACAATCATCATTGTGTTTTTGCACTACAATTTCGGTCCACATGGTAAAATGTAGTCCATTTTTATTTTTTGATATTTGTCCCACAAATACTTTTAATCATATGCTTAATTATCTTATATAAATTAAGTGTTAATTTGATCATATAACAATTATATGACATCAATTAAAAATAAAATGCACTAAAGTTTTAAGTGATATTTTACGATTATGTCGATATATCATGAGTCCCACAATGCTTAGTTAATTTATTTTACAACTTCTTTTAAATATAATTAACTCTACCTCAAAATATATATAAAACATCAACTAATTTGGTAAATTAACGATTAATTACTAAACTAGATCTTATTTAATCATATTGAAATAAAAAATAAATTTATTAGTCAATTATCGCAAAATTGAATAAGAAACTTAATCGAATTTGAGTTCCAAACTCAATTTCTAACAATTAACTCTCGTACATATCAAATATATGTAATGTACTAATCAATTGTATCATATACAAATAATTAGTTACTATTTGGGGTCAGTTAATCACCGCCATAATACGATAATAACGCCTAACTCTAGTCAACTGACTGTTATTGATTTACGTTAATTAACTGACGTGGAGTATCAATATACTAGTCATCCCACGAATATTCCAAAATGAGATTTATTATGTAAATGTACTATTGTGAAGGACACTTACTCCAACAATATCCCACTTGTCCGATACAAGTTGTGCAAGTAGCAACACTATTGCGGGGGACTCCTCCTCCTACAATATCTCACACATGTGTCGACAAGTTGTGTGTTACCGATTCTCTTGTCTCTTTAGGTAGCATCCTCCCACTCATCGCAAGCTGTCTTTCAGGTCGCACCTGCGATTGAAAAATATTAATGGAGTTGTTTTCTCGATTACGGAGACTAACTGTCTGACCGGAAAATCCACCTGAGATCTCTTCCGAGTGTGGCCACGCATTTCCTTTCACTACTCCTGGAGTGGCCCGAAGATGTCAATACCCAACGTGGGTGGACAATTCCTTTTGACCCAACTTACAATGTATAATGCAGATCACCATGACCTAGAAGATGCCCATCAGCCTCCTTTCATGGCACGACCTAGAACAAAAACCAAGGTCAATCGGAAACTACACCGACTCACGTAAATGGTCGCCAGTCTAAAGAATTGACTCATAGGAATAATATAGAAATCCCTGCCACGACCAGGCTTTAATAATTTGATAAGGGATCTCTTAGTTTCTTAAACTCAATATTAGACATTTCTAATATCATATTAACAATTAGTTTACTCTTAAACTATGAGGAACTTATACATGCATAACTAAAATACAAAAAAGGAAGAAGAATTATTCCTTACATTGATTTCAACGGATTTTGGGCAGAAAATAGGACTCATTCCTACTTTGTTCTTGAGCTTATATAATGAGGATGATTTCCAAGTTTCAAATTAGAAAAACTCCTCTTGATTGCACCCAAGACAAACCCTCTAAAATACTACTAAAACACTAAAATAGTATAATAAGTAGTAGCCCTTAAAAACAAAATTAATACTACTAATACTATTCTTTAGTAATCTTGTATTAATATTTGAACTCAAGTTTGTATGAAGCTTCTCAAGCTTTTTCTTAGTGTGAGAAGTGGTGTTTCTATGAGAGATAAGCATAAATAACTTATTTTAGATCTTATTAGATAAAACAAGAAAAACACTTCTCTTATTCTAACCCACAAAAAGCGGCACCCCTAAGGCATGGGAAAGGGTTTGCTTTTTTCCTTTTTGTCTTTACAAGACGGTAGACTATCTATAGGACTATGTGTGTAATGAGGTTGTTATAATCTTGATTAGAACAACAAATAATGCACAAAACCTACCCTAATTACCCAAAAACCGGTGCATCAAACATCGGTGTCCATTTTATGTTTTTGTAATTTGTCATTTGTCACAAATCTGACATGTGACATGTAACATGTAATTTAGCTTATAAATGTGCATTTAACTAATTTTCATGCAGTTTCATAACAAATAATTAGACTTAACATTTTAAGTCACATTTTATAATTACATGTAAATAAAATGGGTCATCTCATATTTGGTCAATATAATATAGAACAATTTGTAACTATAATCAACAAATATTGCTTATCTCAAATGTTTCATAAACATAATGCATTCTTAGTAATATAATTATTAAATTACTAAAATAAATCTTATTTAATCATATTACAATAAGATATAATTCTCACTAATATTTAAACTTAGTTCAATATATGGGATTTATTAATCTGTATTGTTATACAATTAATTAATGTACATGATTAGGGGATTGTCCTTTTGGTGTGACCTCAAGGGATCAACTGATCACCACCGTCATACGACAGTAACGTCAAACTCAATTGAGCCAATCATTACCGATTTATGTTGACCAGTTGACTATAATATTCATCATCCGTTTCTATTCTTATTATTGAGATTTAATTATATGATCGCACTATTGTTGAGTACACTTACTCCAACAATCTCCCACTTGTCCGAGACAAGTGTGCGTCACCAATTCTCTTGTCCTGTTACAATCTCCCACTCAACGCAAGGTTTCTTGCAGGTCGTACTTGCATTTGATCATATCAAAATTGGTTTCCTCGATCTGGAGAGTAACTGTCTGATCGGAATTGTCTATCATAGATACCTTCCAAGGGTGGCCATGCATTTTCAGCTTACTCCTCCTCGAGTGGGCTTGATTGTAACAACCCGAAAAGTACCCGATTTTTCTAGTAAAAATATTTACTAACACTTTTCAGTAGAACTTAAGTTTTTAAAAATAGGAATTTTTGTTCCGAGTCTTATTTTGAAATTCCGCGTTCGTATTTGGAATTTTTGAGAGATTTCATGAAAAGACCGTTTTTAGTCGTCTTTGGCTTTTCTTGACTTTTAAGTCGTCTTTGACTTTTCTTGACTTTTTAAAAGTCGTCCTTGACTTTTCTTGACTTTTAAGTCGTCCTAAACTTTTCTTGACTTTTAAGTCATCTTCGACTTTTCTCGACTTTTCAGTCAACTTTGACTTCCGTTGACTTTTCCCGACTCGTCTCATAAGTATGAAGACCGAAATTTTATTTAAAAAAATAATATTTTTGATTTATTTTTCTTTAGATTTATTAAGATTTATCATAATTTAATATAATTATTTTGAATTTATTCGGAATTTAAAGAATAACGTTTACGGTTTTAACCGAACGTCATTTAACTATTCCCGACGCATCGTAATGCGCGCAACAAAATCGAAACTCGACTTTGGCATGAGTCACACGTTGAGGTCATCGCTTTCCACTCACCAGTAGATGTTTTATTTATTTTGATTAAACTAATCAAAATATCTAGATATTTACTTACTTTATCGATCCGTCAACGAAGATTACGCAAATCGAGCAAAAACAGACCGAATCCTCACCATGCCACACGGTCCATTTAGTCCTCTAATAGGGCTTGATATTTCATTACTTTTGATTATAATATCATAATATCTAGATATTATTTCACTTTATCGATCAGTTAACGAAAATTACGCAAAACGCTCGAAATCTGACCCGACAATCACAAGACCACACGGCTCCCTTACCACTCTTAAGCCTTGATATTTTCATTATTTTTCATTACAATATCATAATATCTTGATATTAACTTTATCGTAAATTATATTTAATCGTTTACCGTAAAATAATTATTAAACGCGAGTCAATTACGGAACAACAATTTTAAAACTCAACACCTTTATTTTTCTATAAACTCACGTCCAACTCCACTCCACTTTACTCACAAACACCTTTTCACTTTTCAACAAATCAAATAAAGATCAAAATATCACTTTCTTTAATCGTTCTTCGTGTTCTTCATCGTTCATCAATTGTTTTTCATCGTTCTTGAGCAAAACCTCCATAAATCCTTCATTTCTTAATTAAATCCTTCCTAATTTATATTTCTAGGATCTCCTCTTCGCTCTCCATCTTCTAGTACGTTTTAAATTCAATTCCGTCAAGATCGTTGTCAACACTTTAATTATGAGAAATTTAGTTTAAGTTCTAATAATTGTTTTCTTGTTATTTCTTATAGGGGAAGAGTTTGAAGACGAATTTGGGGACTCTTATATTTTGGGTGAAGACTAGTAGAAGGGTTTTCTTAATTATTACTTCTTATTATTTTGTGCTAAGTGGGTTTTGCTAGCTAAGGTAACGATTCCGAGTTACTCGACGAATAAATGTTACATAGCTTTAGTTTTAGTTAATATTATTGTCACTTATGATTTTTAAGTAGTAATATGATAAGTAGTTATTTTTATTAAGTGGTATGAATAATTAGTATAATTAGTGTTCTTGCCATATTTTGATGATTAGTTCATAATCATGATTTTTGTAAGCATGATGGTTGAATTGGATGTTTAAAATGGTTGTTGTTAATTAAAATCATGTTAGAATCAATTGGTGTTGGTGGTGGTGTTGGCCGTGGAAGTGGCCGTGTAGGGTGGTTGGTGAACCGGACCAAACCAGCCGGTCCAGGCCGGTCCAGACCGGTCTGGGCTGGTCCATGGTGGGTCCGGGTTTTGGTCTTTGGGTTGTGTCAATGTTTGATTGTTTAATTGTTGTTTTGACGGGTTTTAATTATGTTAAAGCATGCGGGAAATAATTAGAAACGGTTTTTAGTAAAACCGTTAAAAAGGCCAAAACAGCCCATTTTTAGCAAAACAGGCCCGTGGGGCCCATCTAAGCCATGTGGGGTCCGGCCCAACTCAGCCCGTGGGTCCCACTTTGGGACTTGTGACGGTTTTTGAGTTATCGTCATTTTTATCGCGTTTTGTAATAATTAGCAAGCGAGAAATATTAATAAGTAAAATATTTAATTAGGTTTTTCATAAAATTATTATTTTCACATGTTA
>JAIUZE010071645.1:0-27525 GCA_022085475.1 Heliosperma pusillum | reverse complement strand
ATACAAAGCACAACACAAAATAGTGCTCAAACCGACTCATTTGTAAAAACCGACTCAAAGTGGGAACATATCGAAAACCGTCACAAAACATGTGATACATGCGAAAGAGATATCATATATCCAAAACATGAGTATTATAAGACATTAAGTAAAATTATACGATAAACGGATCATGCGAACTAATATAAATTATGAGTTTTAGAAATTAAAGGAAAAGAACACAGCCGTGTTCTAGGCCGGTCACTGGACCGGCGGCCGGTGGGCCGGCTCAGAGCACAAGGCAAAAAACAAAAATCATAGAAAACAAGGTAGTGTGTTCCAGGCCGGTCAAGAGGGAGGCGGCCGGTACCCCGGCTCAGAGCACAACACTAACAAACACAAAAATCACAAGTTTGGAAACTATCAAAACAAGGGTCTACTTCAAATGGTCATAACTAGAGTTCTCGATATGGAAATGCAGAAATTCCAAGTCGAGGTGATAGCTTATCCTCTTACGGTTCCAACGAGTGGTCACAAGCCCAAAACAAGCAAGTACCGAAGGAGATATGATCATTCTACGAAAAAGGGTCGGTGAAGGAAATTCCCAGCCGGGCACTGAACCGGCTGCCGGTCCTTCGGCCAGGAACCCCATTCCACCCGAGAACAACAAACACCAATCCTATCATTTTCAAATCTCCTAATTCACTTCTAATAATTATCAACAATCAATATTCATCATCAACAATCATCAAATAACAACAATCATAAATCATAACATGATTCCTAAGCTTCTAATCATATTCTAAATACGATTTCTAACATATAAAGCATGCAAAACACGTAAATGATACCGAGTAACCCTTCACCGGTACCTTTACGCGTCTTTAATCGATTACTAAACCTTCCTAGTAGTCTCCACCTACAAATAGGTAATAAAAGATGAATAAAATTCATCTTGAGAAAGACGGATAATTTAAAAAGCGAGAAAGACGGTAATTTTATTACGAATACGGATAGAGGAAGCTAAGAGGGGAAGAATAAGACGAACTTACGTGAATTCCGTCAAAGAACGAATGAGCTAGGCGAAATCTAAGATCGAAATCAAAGAGGGAAACCATGATTTTGTTTGCTTAAGGAGGAAGTAATTTGGTTGTGTTTGAGTAATGAATTAGGTTAAGGGTAGTGTGAGTTGTATAGGAGAAAAGTCAACGGAAGTCAAAGTCGGTTCCAAAGTCAAGGAAAGTCAAACTCGACTCAAAAGTCAAGAAAAGTTAAAGACGACTCAAAAGTCAAGAAAAGTCAAAGACGACTCAAAAGTCAAGAAAAGTCAAAGACGACTCAAAAGTCAAGAAAAGTCAAAGACGACTCAAAAGTCAAGAAAAGTCAAAGACGCCTTAAGACGGGATTCTCATGGAATCTCGCGGAAATTCCAAATACGAAATCGGAAATTCTAAATTCGACTCGGAACATAAAATTCTAAATTAAAACTTAAATTTGCTGAAAAGATTTCGTAAAATATTTCTACTAGAAAAATAGGGTACATTTCCGGGTGTTACAATCACCCCACCTTTTAAAAAGTTTCGTCCTCGAAACTTGAGAGTAGAAAAGAAAAGTTATAAGGACCAATTCGTTTTCTCCAAATTGGTATTCAAAATATTTTCAAGGAAATGTATTTCAAAAGCATGACATTTTCCAAAAAGGTATAGGAAAAGTTTTCGAAAGTAACTCTCTTTTTCTGTGGAACGAAATTGTTCTTGTCGTGCACACAAGGACACCAGCATTCCAAAGTAAAGACAAGATTAAAATTAAATCATACGTTGATAAGTGCAGAACCAATCATTAGACGTCTCAAATAACAAGTTCTAGCATCCAGCCAAACGCAAAATCCAGTATAAGAGCAACCTAAATCCATTTTCGAAAAATGAAAGTAGAAATTTCATTTCTAAAACTCTTTTAAAAGGATAAATGTGAAATCCATCGTGAAAATTTGAAAATTTTCTAAATTCGTACACTCACGACAACCAAACATTTCACACACATAAAAGTAATTTGAACATCAAACTCACAATCATGGTAATAAAAGGTAAACACAACGAGTAAAAAGAAACAAGAAGGCTTATCGAAACGAGTAATAGCGGAAAGAAGGACAATGTCCAAAGAATAACAAATTGAATAAGCGTCAATTTGAAAGGCAAAGGGAGAAATGAACGAAAAAGCAATTGCTCAAAAGGGGAAGAAAACCTAAGAACCAAACACTCCACTCAAATACAAAAGTCATCATAGTCAATTTCTCGGGCATTTTCGCCAGACCCAAATTATAGCCACATCATTCTAAGGGCTTATCCAATTAACATCACAAACATCGTTAATAAGCTAGTCCTCAAAAGAATGTAACTCATCTCGGTCATACCTTAACCGCTTTCAATCATTAGATTCTACAAAATCCTTAACAATCATCAGGTCAACCTACGAACCCGAATATCTAGTATCCAACTAGCATTAACTAAGGTCTATCGACAAGGGAAAATCCACAATTAAATAATCCACATGAAAGATTCCTAAATGTATGCGAACATACCTAGTCCAGTCAATGATTACACTCAAATCCACAAGCATAAATAATTATATCTAGAAAAGCATAATTACCACCAATCATAAGATGAATGGGCTCACCATTCCAATTATTCGATTCAAAGTACTTCAAGGCTTAATATCCTAAACTTAAAGAAATTTCTCTTTTACAAACCATCAAAACCTCAAGAGAGATCAATTACAAATTCCAAGTCCTATATGGCCAAGGACATGGCGATGATACAACTATTCAAATCATCCAGCTCAACTATAACTCAAGATGCAGCGATCTTCACTTATGAAAATATTCCTCAAAATATGGTGACCAGTCTTAATTACCAAAGCAAAGTCTCTTTTAGAATCCAACATTTACAGACATCTAATCCCCAAATGGTCTCCAAGGTAACTATTCCAATATCTCGAAACAACGACCTATTATCATGATCCACTCAATTCTCAAAATACCACTACAATACCAAACTCCAAATCTAAAACCACTACGAGAGGATATATTATCACTATTAGGATTCATCCTAGAGCTTAAGCCCTATTTCCCATGATCAAATACAACATGAAATTGACTCCATCCAAATACATATATTCTAGCTAAAGAATCCCAAAATACATGACATTGATTCTCTAAGCCAAACAAACGAGACATCCAATCCACTAGAGGAAAGATGAAGCAGCAACGAGATAGAAAACGATAAGGAATCGCAAAGAGAACACGGGAATAAATAAGGCACGAGATTACAAGAGAGGAGCGCTGAAAATAACGAGGTCAAGAAAGAGACAAAGCAGATAGTAGAGTTATGAAGCTATCCGAGTAAAGGAAAAGATAAGAGAAAACAATTTCCTAGGAATCGGGCTTAGTAGGAACTTGCATGAAAGGAAATAGAAAGAGATAATAGCATGAGCAAAAGGTTTAAGGTTTAATCCACAAAATTTCTCCTTTCAGACTTAGGGTGATAGTAAAGCAACTCATCCCAAGCAAAGGTCTCTTACAAGGGACCATCGTACCACAAACATCAAAGTAAGGTACAACTAGATTTAACAAATCGATTACAACCCAATTCATCCGCCCTTTCATATAACACGGATTCCCAATTGCGGAATTGAAATTCAAGCATAGTAACATTCTCTCAACTCCATAATTTGACACATTCCCAAAGGTTTCAAAAACCGCAGAACCAATAAGGAATTCTCCATCCTAATCTCTTTTCAACTCCTAAGGCCACAAAGTAGAACACCGAACAAAACGTCATTATCAACATCATATAGCCCACGAGTTCATTATTATCAAAGTACAACATCAAGCCAAACATCATCATTAACATCCCAAGGTATTTCCATCATGGATCACATCATTGAATCTCTCTCATATCTATAATCTTCAAGTAATATGGTTCAACTTACAACGAAACCTTACTACTTCAAACGAGTCTCCGATACCATAAGATAAGATCATATCTTTAAATCCAAGAACTATAGCCAAATTCTTTTCCACTAAGCCTATACTCACAAACAAACAATAGGAAACCACAAGACGTCACTTAACCTCAAAAGTATTTCGCACCTCAAGATATCATTCAAAACTTCTTATTTACACCAATTAGACATATCATAAGCATGGTCTTCAAAACAATACTAAACTTCTAAGTCCAAAAGACTAAATTACTAATGAGTTAAGAAGCCATAGCCAACTCATTCAACCTTACACCATCAAATACCATGAACTATCTACACATTAGTCATGGCAAGCATCAAGCATAAAAATCATCAAACTTATCTTACTACCTTTCCTTAGAGTTACAATCAAACATCAATATAGGGTGAATTAAGATCTACACCATTTTCCTCAAATCACAAAATCATTCTAACAAACACTAATACTCCACAAAGTCTAAAATTCTTCCAATCAAGTACAATATGCCACAAACAAAAGGGTATGGCATCCACAAAAATGTTACAAGAGGAAAGTAAGGATACCAATGGTAAAATGGAGGAACTATCAAGAGTAATTTCCAAGAGGCAAACAAGTTGGAAGGGAAAGAAGCACCTAGATAGAAGGAAAAGAGCATAAGACAATAAGGACGAGAGAATTCATAGATGAGGAAGAAATACACTTCAATTAGGCTTGTCAATCTTTAAATCTTTGGTAGAAGATACTTCTTCTAGGTAACCCATGATCCACCTTAAGACGGTAGATACAAACAAACATAACATCACTCAACACAATCAACCAACAAGTTAGAACCTAACAAACATCAAGTACACCAAGACTACCAAGTAAAGTCCTTAATTTCTACCCATCTCTCATTTATTATTTCAAGGTCAAGTAATTTAAGTTTAGGGTTCACGTGTGTGCGTCGGGAGCGATAAAAAGCTCTGATACCAACGGTGACAACCCTCGCGAATGCGGAAATATAAAACAAACAAGCATGGGAATTATATAGCGGAAATATGAAGTTTTAAAAACTTTTATACATGCAAGATTTAAAATACGAGGAATGACAAAATATTACAAACTAAGTACGGAATACAACAAAGAGACGGAGTCTCTCAAAATGTTAACGAAGAACAAGTATTTAGCGAACTAGCTAAAATCGTCTAGAGGTGTTATAATCCAGGGACAACGCCCGCTAGCTCACACCTGAACCCAAAATAGTCAAGCAAAAAGCCATCCATGCAAGCAACCTGTTCATTCATGAAAAACATGAACGCCACAATCAGTGGGGAGTAACTCCGGGTTCTCCCAGCCATATCACCTTAAACTTACATATAAGGAAATACAAAAGTAAAATCATGCATATATAGATATACATGTGAGTTACGATAAGAATAGATAGGCAATCCAATATATAATGATAAGATCATGTGGAAATCCAATCCGAAACCATCATGTTATTCAAAGATTCGGGGAAGACACTCTTAGGCAACTGAATACGCTCACTAGGGCTTGCAGCCTCCCCGTTAGCGGTATAAGAAAAGTTTGATAAGATTGAGACTCGACAGAACAAACCAGTCAATTCATGGCGTATGATCCATAATCCACATATATCATCCATTTTCACACGAACCAAGACATTGACGGTGTCCAATCATGCAATGACCATGAATAATATCATGAAATCACGCATTCAAAGAACGACGACTCAAGACGACAACTCTCACGGTAAATGAAACGCACTAGCATCGTGTACATGGCAAGTATGATTAAAGGCATCCACGGGATCACATTTCCCTGAACTCATACGCGATGCTTACATTTCGCCTATGTAGACACATTTCCTCCTGGTAGGAACGATAAGGCTCCTAATCTAAACCTGGCCAGATTCTCGTAATCACATTTTCCGATTCGATATGCGATCACGTTTCGCACCCAAGACTCGGGCTTAAATAATAATAAATGCCGAGTACCCACATTCTCGGTAGATCAATTCACGAAAGAGGCGGAAAACGAGCTCAAGCCTCATAACATGCGGTACCCTACATGCAAATAACACCACCTCGCAAGTACACAACATTTGACGGCCGGGTCGATCAACGCATAGCGTTCAACTCCCAACAACGTCGTCGTATGCCCACTAACACATGCATTTAATCAGTAGGATACCTCTCCGTTCCGACATTCCAGCCTTACGAACGGAAAGGTAGCCAAGGGAATGAGAGTACAAAGCACAAGACAAAATAGTGCTCAAACCGTATCATTTATAAAAACCGACTCAAAGTGAGAACATACCAAAAACCGTCACAAAACATGTGAATAGGGAATCATATAAGTTTAAATATGATAAACATGAGTCAATACATGATACATAAGCATTACAACAAGTTTATGAAGCATAATCAATAAAAACATAGATCACCTCTCCAAAACAATGTTGTTTGGAAACCAACGAAAACAAGGGTCCACTTCAAACGGTCATCCTAGAGTTCTAGATATGGGAATGCAGAAATTCCAAGTCGAGGTGATAGCTTATCCTCTTACGGTTCCAACGAATGGTCACAAACCCCAAACAAGCAAGTAACGAAGGAGATATGATCATTCTACCAAAAAGGGTCAGTGCAGTGAAACTGCGCAAGTCACGACCGTGACTTGTATTTCACGACCGTGAAATGAGGTTTCACGACCGTGACATGCCATCTCACGACCGTGAGATGTGTGACCAATTCACCCGAGAACCTTCAACATAAAGTCAATCCTTTTATTTCCAATTCTCATAATTCCTCTCTAATAACTATCAACAATCAATATTCATCATCAACAATCATCAAACAACAACAATCATAAATCATAACATGATTCCTAAGCTTCTAATCGTATTCTAAATACGATTTCTAACATATAAAGCATGCAAAACACGTAAATGATATCGAGCAAACCCTTCAACCAAATCACACCGTTACCCTTTTTCCGCTCTTTAAACTGTTACTAAGCTTTCCCTAATCTCCACCTACATATGTAGATAATAAAGATGAATATCATTCACCTTGAGAAAGACGGATAATTTAAAAAGCGAGAAAGACGGTAATTTTATTACCAATACGGATAGAGGAAGATAAGAGGGGAAGATTAAGACGAACTTACGAGAATTTGAGCGAGTAACGAAGGAGTAGCGATGATTCTAAGTTTGAGCAAGTATGGAGGCTATGGTTTTTGGGTGTTTACTAGAGAGGAAGAAGAAGATGAATGAGGGTGAGTTAGGGTTAAGGGGGAGTATATATAGGAAAAAGTCAACGAAAGTCAAAGACGGTTCCAAAGTCAAGAAAATTCAAACTCGACTTAAAATTCAAGAAAAGTCAAACTCGACTCGAAAGTCAAGAAAAGTCAAACTCGACTCAAAAGTCAAGAAAAGTCAAACTCGACTCGACGGTCACGAAACGTCAACTCGACGCAAAAGGCAAGAAAAGGCGAAACCTCTCCTTTTTAAACTGATTTTCATGAATCTCTCACAGAAATTCCAAATACGAACTCAGAAATTCTAAATTCGACTCGAAACATAAAAAGCTAATTTAAAACTTAAATTCGCTGAAAATATTTCGTAAAATATTTCTACTAGAAAAATAGGGTACATTTCCGGGTGTTACAGACACAAGGCAAGGGAAAAAGGCAAGACTATATTGAATAGTAAAGTCAAAACCCAAGCAAGGTGTCGAACCCAACTTTTGACGATTCTATTTTACAGTGTAGGACACAAGAAAAGAATCTTCCCAAGTTTTCTAAAGAGTTAGAAATTGGGTGTAATTTTTCACACATAATATCTATATGATCGACATTTATTTGCTAAATGCAATTTTTGGGTATTAGATACCTATTATGGTTTTCATCAATGTATTCAATGCATATAATAATGATTCGTGCGACGACTAACCATAATTAAATGTCGACCTACAAGGGAAATATAACTATTGTAGTTTTATTTCTATAGAGACATATAAAAGTTATAATGTGATCAATCTAGTTTTGGATTTAGAGGTATACTTTAATAAACGTTATTATGTACATAACCTCTAAATAAAGAATATAGTATCCACTTTTGTGTACGACACAACTGTTTCATTTTTGAATAGAACAAACGTTGTATCTTTTTATGCCTATACTTGGTCAATGGTTATCCCAAACCAATCAAAGGTAATTATATTCTTGACCTAAACTAGTAATTACTTGTCGTATAGATTGTAAAGGCTCAAAATTGGTGACCCTTATCTAATCTTAATTCTGGATTGTGTAGCACATTAAGAGGCTAGTATTGACAACTATCCCTAAACCATCTGATTTTGAATCTTATGGTGCGTGTGAATCTTGTATTCAAGACAAGATGATTCGTGCCCTTTTTTATTTAAAAGGAAATCGAACTAGTGAGTTATTGGCCCTATTACATTAGAATATGTTTGGTCCAATAACAAACACAACCAGAGATGGTAATTATTACTTCACTTGATTTACCAACGATTTAAGTAGATATTATGTTTGATTCTACTTAATGAGGTGCTAAGAGAAATCTTTGAAAAGTTCAAAGAACTTCAATGAGAAGTAGTTAACCACTAGAGCATTAGATCAACGACTTACGACTAAATCGTAACTATAAATTTCTAAGTATTGACTTTGATTTTCACCAAAAGCATTGTGAAATGGTTTCACGAGTTAACTTCTCTAACACACATTATGAGATAAGGTGTTGTTGCATAGGGAAACAGAACCTTATACGATATGGTTTTGTCTTTATCAAGTCAATATGAGCCATTTGACTAACCTTGGGATCTTAATATTTTTTGTCTGCTATTTGTTTTCCCACCATATTAAAACACATTAGTCTGATTTCATTCCATATACGATATGGGTAGGTAGCGTAACTAATTTATAAGTTATTTGAATGAAACAAGTGCTCAATAATTCACATTGACCAGGGGAACAAAGCGTTTGTGACTCGTGATGCTGTCTTTCAATAAAAATACGATTATTTCTTGATAAGACAGAGTGGGAGAAAATGTTTCAAGAGCAGCCACAAACTGAGCATATGGTTCGAAAAAAGTTTTCCTCATTTCTTGTTCAGTAGTTGTTTCTTCGGACCCTAGGAGGTCAGGTGGAATTTTATCGCTCCTTTATAGTGATGAATTCTAATATGCGACTTATAAAAGACTGTTTTTAATCCCAACTTCTTGATATGGCTTAGAGTCATACGATTCGTAATGGACTCCATGCATGATGGTCAGGTATGTGACCTGGTAAATTTTACTTGAAGAAGTACGACCTCTTCAATGTAAATTGATTTTTAAGATCGAAATTTGCATGGATGAACATTAAAATGTTTTCAAAGATAACTTGGTAGGCAAAGAGTTTTGCACCAACCTTAATTCTTTGATCCATTCGAATATACTTAGCGATTAGAGCATATCATAACAGTATGATGCCAACTGGATCTCAAGAACCACCTTCTCTAATACGATTCTAGAAGAGGTAGTATATTTTATATTCACCTGTGGGTTCGTAGATCCTAATTATCCTAAGTTAACTTGCAAGCTTAAGAGTATGTCTTAAGTAAGCACAAAAGAGTTGGAATTAGTGTGTCAATCATGTTGGAAAGTACTTCTCGATATCTCGAGGAATTATGATTATACATGAAGTTTAGTGGGAGTAATGTGGTGTGCATCAATCTTATATATGGAGACATATTGATCATTTTAGATGATGAAAGATTTTGGAGAAGTAGAATACATCTTTTAGATATCTGGATTTATGGAGATAAATCTAAAAGGATATTAGCATTGAGTCAAAATTCTTATATTGATAAGATCTTTGACTAGGTCAGAAGTAAGTTGAACACAATCATATTGATTCCTTTTGCTCCGCTGGGGATCACTTATGATACGCGTGATGTGACTCAAATCCGACATTTCCTATTGCTTTGAGTATGACGAATCATTTGCAATCAAATCCAGTGAGAGTCACTTGATAGCCATAAAGAAACATCCTTAGTAGCTTCGAAGACTAAAAGATATTTGTGACAACCCTCGCTAATGCGGAAATATAAAACATACAAGCATGTGAATTATATAGCGGAAAATACGGTATTTTAAAAACCTTTATACATGCAAGATAGAAAAATACGAGGAGTGTCAAAATATTACAAACTAAATAAAAATACCACAAGAGACGTAGTCTCTCAAAGTGTTAACAAAAGACAAAGTAATTAGCAACTAGCTAAACAACGTCTAGAGGTGTTTCATCCAGGGACAACGCCCGCTAGCTCACACCCGACCCCAAAATAGCATAAGCAAAAAGCCATCCATGCAAGCAACCTGTTCATTCATGAAAAACATGAACGCCACAGTCAGTGGGGAGTAACTCTGGGTTCTCCCAGCCATATCACCTTTAACGTACATATAAGGAAATACAAAAGTAAAATCATGCATATATAGATATACATGTGAGTTGTGATAAGAATAAATAGGCAATTCTATAGATAATGATAAGAACATAAGAGGCACAAATCCGAATCCATCATGATATTCAAAGACTCGGGAAAGACACTCTTAGGCAATCGAATACGCTCACTAGGGCTTGCATCTCACCGTTAGCGGTATAGGATTGATAAGATTGAGACTCGACAGACAAACCAAGTCAAGTCATGCGATGATCACATAATATCCAACATATTACCATCCATTCACGAACCAAGACCTTGACGGTGTCAAGTCATGCAATGACCATGAATACAATCATGAAATCACACATTCAAAGACAACGACACAACGACGACAACTCTCACGGTAAATGAAACGCACTAGCATCGTGTACATGGCAAGTATGATTAAAAGGCATCCACGGAATAAAGCATTTCCCGGAACGCATACACGATAAAGCATTTCGCGTATGTAGACTAATTTCCTCCTGGTAGGACGACGATAATAATACGTTCCTAGTCTAAATCTGGCCGGACTCTCGGAATAAAGCATGTTCCGATTCGACATGCGATAAAGCATTTCGCATCCAAGACTCGGTCTTACAAAAATAAACGCCGAGTACCTCAAATTCGGTAGATCAATTCACGAAAAAGGCGGAAAAACAGCTCAAGCCTCATAACAAGCTGGTACGCGACATGCAAATAAACACCAACCTCGCAGTATAATACACATTTGAATTGACGGCCCCGTGTCGAACACGCATAGCGTTCGCCTCCCAACAACGTCGTCGTATGCCCACTAACACATGCAAGTAAGCAGTAGGATACCTCCCCATTCCGACATTCCAGCCTTACGAACGTGGAGGTAGCCAAGGGAATGAGAGTACAAAGCACATAACAAAAATAGTGCTCAAACCGTAACCTTTGTAAAAACCGACTCAAAGTGGGACATAGCAAAAACCGTCACAAAACATAAGAATATGGAGTTATATAAGTTTAACTATAATAAAAATGAATCAATACATGATACATAAGCATTCGAACAGTGTTATTGAAGATAGTGACTAAAACATAGATCACCTCTCAAAACAAGTGTTGTTTGGAAACCACGAAAACAACGTCCACTTCCAGACGGTCATAACTAGAGTTCTAGATATGGGAATGCAGAAATTCCAAGTCGTGGTGATAGCTTAACCTCTTACGGTTCCAACGAGATGTCACACGCCCAAAACAAACAAGTAACGAAGGAGATATGATCATTCTACGAAAAGGGGTCAATGCAGGAAAACTTCTGTTTCCAGCGGGTGACGCGGCCTGCGTCCTACGACGCGGCCTGCGTCCTACGACGCGGCCTGCGTCCTACGACGCAGCCTGCGTCCCCCAACGCAGCCTGCGTCCTTCACGGGACTCAAGGACGAACAAAAATCAACATGTTATCAACAACACAAACCTCATTTATCATTACAAATCATCAATTCTCATATCAACTAACAACTAACACCATCCATCAACAACAATACAAGTCATAAGCTTACTAACCATAATCTACATACGGTTTCTATCCTAGAAATCACATAAAACACGTAAATGATATCGAGTAACCCTTCACCGTTACCTTTTCGCGTCTTTAATCGATTTCTAAACCTTCCTAGTCTCCACCTACATACAATTAGATAATAAAAGATGAATATCATTCACCTTGAGAAAGACGGATTATTTAAAAAGCGAGAAAGACGGTAATTTTATTACCAATACGGATAGAGGAAGCTAAGAGGGGAAGAATAAGACGAACGTACGAGAATTTGAGCGAGAAATGAACGAACTATGACGAATCTAAGCTTGGAAGAAATGGAAGCTAGGTTTTGGGTGTTTATGGTGAGGAAGAAGAAGATTGAGTTGTGAGGGAGTAAATTAGGTTAAGGTGAGTATGAGGGAGTATATATAGGAGAAAGTCAACGAAAGTCAAAGACGGCTCGAAAGTCAAGAAAATTCAAAGACGACTTAAAATTCAAGAAAAGTCAAAGACGACTTAAAATTTAAGAAAAGTCAAAGACGACTTAAAATTTAAGAAAAGTCAAAGACGACTTAAAAGTCAACAAAAGTCAAACTCGACTCAAAAGTCAAGAAAAGTCAAACTCGACTCAAAAGTCAAGAAAAGTCAAACTCGCCTTAAGACGGGATTTTCATGAAATCTCACAGAAATTCCAAATACGAACTCGGAAATTCTAAATTCGACTCGAAACTTTAAATTCTAAATTAAAACTTAAATTTGGTGAAAATATTTCGTAAAATATTTCTACTAGAAAAATAGGGTACATTTCCGGGTGTTACAATCACCCCTCCTTTTAAAAAGTTTCGTCCTCGAAACTTGAGAGTAGAAAAGAAAAGTTATAAGGACCAATTCGTTTTCTCCAAATTGGTATTCAAAACATTTTCAAGGAAATGTATTTCAAAAGCATGACATTTTCCAAAAAGTATAGGAAAAGTTTTCCAAAGTAACTCTCTTTTTCTGTGGAACGAAATTGTTCTTGTCGTGCACACAAGAACACCAGCATTCCAAAGTAAAGACAAGATTAAAATTAAATCATACGTTGATAAGTGCAGAACCAATCATTAGACGTCTCAAATAAGAAGTTCTAGCATCCAACCAAACGCAAAATCCAGTATAAGAGCAACCTAAATCCATTTTCGAAAAATGAAAGTAGGAATTTCATTTCTAAAACTCTTTTAAAAGGACAAATGTGAAATCCATCGTGAAAATTTGAAAATTTTCTAAATTCGTACACTCAAGACAAACAAACATTTCACATACATAAAAGTAATTTGGACATCAAACTCACAATCATGGTAATAAAAGATAAACACAACGAGTAAAAAGAAACAAGAAGGCTTATCGAAACGAGTAATAGCGGAAAGAAGGACAATGTCCAAAGAATAACAAATTGAATAAGCGTCAATTTGAAAGGCAAAGGGAGAAATGAACGACAAAGCAATTGCTCAAAAGGGGAAGAAAGCCTAAGAACCAAACACTCCACTCAAATACAAAAGTCATCATAGTCAATTTCTCGGGCATTTTCGCCAAACCCAAATTATAGCCACATCATTCTAAGGGCTTATCCAATTAACATCACAAACATCGTTAATAAGCTAGTCCTCAAAAGAATGTAACTCATCTCGGTCATACCTTAACCGCTTTCAATC
The DNA here is from genome assembly GCA_022085475.1 of Heliosperma pusillum. NCBI lineage: Eukaryota > Viridiplantae > Streptophyta > Magnoliopsida > Caryophyllales > Caryophyllaceae > Heliosperma > Heliosperma pusillum. The sequence continues at coordinate 13,867 of JAIUZE010071645.1, read as the reverse complement.
ATTAGATTCTACAAAATCCTTAACAATCATCAGGTCAAACTACGAACCCGAATATCTAGTATCCAACTAGCATTAACTAAGGTCTATCGACAAGGGAAAATCCACAATTAAATAATCCACATGAAAGATTCCTAAATGTATTCGAACATCCCTAGTCCAGTCAATTATTACACTCGAATCCACAAGCATAAATAATTATATCTAGAAAAGCATAATTACCACCAATCATAAGATGAATGGGCTCACCATTCCAAATTCTATAATCCATAACAACCGAGCATTCATTATCCAAAGCTTGCAACGAACATTTCTCAATTTCAAACTATGATTCCTTAAGAATAAAAGAGAATTACTAATCCCAAACCGCAAATGACCAATCACTTGGAAATCAAACAACCATTCAAATCATCTATTTCATCTAAAACTCAAAATGAATCGATTTTCATTGATGACAAAACTCCTCAAACTTTGGGTACCAACTCAATTACCCTAAAGCAAAGTCTCTTTTAGAATCCACCAATTAGAGACATCTAATTCCCAAATGATATCCCAAGCAACCGTTATAATACCCAACATCAACAAACTATTATCATGATCAACTCAATTCTCAAAACAACACTACAATACCAAACTTCAAATCTAACATCACCAAGAGAGGATACATTATCACTATTAGGATTCATCCTAGAGCTTAAGTCTTATTTCTCATGATCAAATACAACCTGAACTTTGCTCAATCCAAAGACACATCTTCTAACTAAAGAATTCCAAAATACATTACTCTTACTCTCTGAGCCTTACAAACGGAATATCCAATCCACTAAGGAAAAGATGAAGCGGCAACGAGATAGGAAACGATAAGAAATCTCAAGGAGAACACGAGAATAAAATCAGGCACGAGATTAAAAGAGAGGAACGCTGAAAATAACGAGGGCAAGAAAGAGACAAAGCAGATAGTAGAGTTATGAAGATATCCGCGTAAGAACTAAGATACGAGTATGCGATTTCTTAAAGATCAATCTTTACAAAAGCATTCAAGAATGGAAATGAAAAGGGACAATGGCACGGGTAATGGTTTAAGGTCTAATCCACAAAATTTCTCCTTTCAAACTTAATGCGATAATAAAACCACTTAATTATTCCTTTATAAAAGCCTCTTACAAGGGACCATCATACCACGAGCATTCATCAAAGTAAGGTACACCTAGACTTGATAAATCGACTACAACCCAATTCATCCATCCTTTCATATCACACGGATTCCCAATTGCGGAATTGTAACTCAAGTATAATAACATTCCTTTAGCTCAAATATTCAACACAACCTCAAAGGTTTCTTTAATTGAAAGACTAACAAATACTCTCTTATACTCGGTCATTTTCAAGTCTATAGCCCACGAGTTCATTATTATCAAAGTACAACATCAAGCCAAACCTCATCATTAACATCCCAAGGTATTTCCATCCTAGATCACATCATCGAATCTGTCACATATCTATAATCCTCAAGTAATATGGTTCAACTTACAACGAAACCTTACTACTTCAAACGAGTCTCCGATATCATAAGATAAGATCGTATCTTTAAATCCAAGAACTATAGCCAAATGCTTTTTCACCAAGCCTATACACTAACACATAAACTAGAATCCACAAGAAGTCACTTAGTCTCAAAAGCGTTTTACACCTCAAAGTATCATCCAAATATTCTCACTTAGAACAACTAGCTCCAATTTAGACATGATCCTCAAGACACTCTAATATTACTAAACTCCTAAATTCAAAAGATTAACCCGTTAATGGGTTAAGAAGTCTTAGCCAACTCATTCAATCTTACACCATCAAATACTATGAACTATCTATACATTAGTCATGGCAAGCATCAAGCATTAAAATCATCAAACTTATCTTATTACCCTTCCTTAGAGTTACAACCAATCATCAATATAGGGTGAATTAAGATATACACCATTTTCCTCAAATGACAAATTCATTCTAGCAAACACTAATATTCCACAAAATTCAAAGTTCTTCCGACCAAGTACGATATGCCACAAACAAAAAGGGTAAGGTGTCCACAAAAGGTCACATAAGGAAGTTGATGGTACAAATTGATAAAGAGGAGGAAAGTAACAAGAGTAATTTCCAAGGGGAAAAGAAGTTAGATGATGAAGAAGCATTTAGATAGAAGGAAGAGAGCATAAAACAATAAGGACGAGAGAATTCATAGATGAAGAAGAAATACACTTCAATTAGGCTTGTAAATCTTCAAATTTTCGGTAGAGTATACTTCTTCTAGGTAACACAAAGATCCACCTTAAGACGGTAGATACAAACAAACATAACATCACTCAACACAATCAACAAACAGGTTAGAACCTAACAAACATCAAGTACACCAAAGACTACCAACTTAGGTCCTTAAGTCTACCCATCTCTCATTTATTAGTTCAAGGTCAAGTAGTTTAAGTTTAGGGTTCACGTGTGTGCGTCGGGAGCGATAAAGCTCTGATACCAACTGTGACAACCCTCGCGAATGCGGAAATAATAAACAAACAAGCATGTGAATTATATTGCGGAAATAGGTAGTTTTTAAAAAACTTTTATACATGCAAGTTAAATAAAACGAGGAGTGTCAAAATATTACAACTAAGTGCGGAAAATAACAAAGAGACGGAGTCTCTCAAAATGTTAACAAAGAACAAGTGTTTAGCAAATAAGCTAAAATCGTCTAGAGGTTAATCTTCCAGGGACAACGCCCGCTAGCTCACACCCGAACCCCAAAATATCATATCCAAAGAGTCAATCCATGCAAGCAACCTGTTCATTCATGAAAAACATGAACGCCACAGTCAGTGGGGAGTAACTCCGGGTTCTCCCAGCCATATCACCTTTAACGTACATATAAGGAAATACAAAAGTAGAGCATGCATATATAGATATACATGTGAGTTACGATAAGAATAGATAGGCAATACGAGATATAATGATAAGATCAAATGGAAATCAAATCCGAACCATCATGCTATTCAAAGACTTGGGAAAGACACTCTTAGGCAATCGAATACGCTCACTAGGGCTTGCATCTCACCGTTAGCGGTATAAGATTGATAAGATTGAGACTCGACAGACAAACCAGTCAAGTCATGCGATGATCACATAACATCCAACATATTACCATCCATTCACGAACCAAGACCTTGACGGTGTCAAGTCATGCAATGACCATGAATACAATCATGAAATCACACATTCAAAGACAACGACATAACGACGACCTTTCTCACGGTAAATGAAACGCACTAGCATCGTGTACATGGCAAGTATGATTAAAAGGCATCCACGGGATAAGCATTTCACTGTAACGCATACACGATAACATTTCGTATATGTTCACTAATTTCCTCCGGTAGGACGACGATAATAATACGGTCCTAGTCTAAACCTGGCCAGACTCTCGGAATAACGTGTTCCGATGCGACATGCGATAAACATTTCGCATCCAAGACTCGGTCAATCAAATAGACGCCGAGTACCCCAAATTCGGTCGACATTCACGAAAGAGGCGGAAAAGAGCTCTAGCCACATAACAAGCGGTACGCTACATGCAAATAACACCACCTCGCAAGTATACAACATTTGACGGCCGGGTCGATCAACGCATAGCGTTCAACTCCAAACAACGTCGTCATATGCCCACTACACATGCAATTAAGCAGTAGGATACCTCTCCGTTCCGACATTCCAGCCTTACGAACGGGAAGGTAGCCAAGGGAATGAGAATACATAGCATAAGAGAAAATAGTGCTCAAACCGACTCATTTGTAAAAACCGACTCAAAGTGGGAACATACCATAAACCGTCACAAAACATGAGAATAGGGATTCATATAAGTTTAAATATGATAACCATGAGTCAATACATGATACATAAGCATTAGAACAAGTTTATGAAGCATAATGAATAAAAACATAGATCACCTCTTCAAAACAATGTTGTTTGGAAACCAACGAAAACAAGGGTCCACTTCAAACGGTCATAACTAGAGTTCTAGATATGGGAATGCATAAATTCCAAGTCGTGGTGATAGCTTAACCTCTTACGGTTCCAACGAGATGTCACACGCCCAAAACAAACAAGTAACGAAGGAGATATGATCATTCTACGAAAAGGGGTCAGTGCAGGAAAACTTCTGTTTCCAGCGGGTGACGCGGCCTGCGTCCTACGACGCAGCCTGCGTCCCCCAACGCAGCCTGCGTCCTTCACGGGACTCAAGGACGAACAAAAATCAACATGTTATGAACAACAAAAACCTCATTTATCATTACAAATCATCAATTCTCATATCAATTAACAACTAACAACATCCATCAACAACAATACAAGTCATAAGCTTACTAACCATAATCTACATACGGTTTCTATCCTAGAAATCACATAAAACCCGTAAATGATATCGAGTAACCCTTCACCGTTACCTTTACGCGTCTTTAATCGATTACTAAGCTTTCCTAGTAGTCTCCACCTACAATTAGGTAATAAAAGATGAATATCATCCATCTTGAGAAAGACGGATAATTTAAAAAGCGAGAAAGACGGTAGTTTTATTACCAATACGGATAGAGGAAGCTAAGAGGGGAAGAATAAGACGAACTTACGAGAATTTGAGCGAGAATTGAAGGCGTAGCGATGATTCTAAGTTGGAGCAAGAATGGAGGCTAGGGTTTTGGTGTTTACTAGAGAGGGAGAAGAAGATGATGAATGAGGGAGTGAATTAGGTTATGGTGAGTATGAGGGAGTATATATAGGAGAAAGTCAACGAAAGTCAAAGACGGCTCGAAAGTCAAGAAAAGTCAAAGACGACTAAAAATTCAAGAAAAGTCAAAGACGACTTAAAATTCAAGAAAAGTAAAAAACGACTCAGAAGTCAAGAAAAGTCAAACTCGACTCAAAAGTCAAGAAAAGTCAAACTCGACTCAAAAGTCAAGAAAAGTCAAACTCACCATAAGACGGGATTTTCATGAAATCTCACAGAAATTCCAAATACGAACTCGGAAATTCTAAATTCGACTCGAAACATAAAAAGATAATTTAAAACTTAAATTCGCTGAAAAGATTTCGTAAAATATTTTACTTAGAAAGAAATAGGGTACATTTCCGGGTGGTTTTTTACATCATACAGAGAAAAGCTCTTCTCCATTTCACGTAACCACCCCGAAAGCTGAATAGGATCTACCTCACCACCATAGGTTTTTGCTTGGCTCCTAGATAGTTGGGAAGCAACCCATGAACAACTTCCGTGTCTCTCACGGTCGGGAATAGGATTAGGAATAGGATTTGCTTGCTGATTTTGCTGATTTTGCTGGTTCTGAATAATAACCGTAAGAGCTGCTAAGATCGTGTTGTCAATTCTCGGAGGCATCTTGCAAAAGAAAACACAGATTAGTACTTATCATTTAGCAAGCACAAAGAGACTACAACATAAATCCTAATATACCCATCCTACCATTCTATCTCACAAGTTTATTATTTTATTAAGGTCAAGTTATTTATACAAGGGTACACAAACGTGCGTCGGGAGCAAAAATGCTCTGATACCAACTGTGACACCCTCAAATTTGCGGAAAGAAAAAAAATAATTTAACTGAATAAAATATGAGAATACATAATAAGGGTGTCTTAAATACAAAGGTTCATAATGAAAAGGAAATAAATTTTTACATAAGAATTATACAAGACGGGAGACATATCTCCCGTATAAATACGGAAATAAAAGAGTGTATAATAATATACAATCTAAGAAACGAATATAGGTCCAAGGTAAATACTTCGCTCGCTAGCTCGTCAATGTACCCAATGTATGCATCACAAACCTGCCAACCGCATTAAATATAAACACGGAAGCCACAGTCAGTGGGGAGTAACTCCGAGTTCTCCCAGCCACGAAATGTCGAGTTTAATAAAACATGAATAACATAAAAGCAATGTATATGGAAATACAAAACCTTAACAAATACGATATGCTTTTCATGTTATGAACAAATAACTAACATATAACCTAGCATATGAAAGCTATCATGTGAAACCGTTAACAATCTATAACACGAGGTAGGGAAGCTGGTATGCTGGCTCAGAGGTTACGTTAAATGGCCATGATACACTCAACCCTAATCATACAAAATATCATGTGAATCAGTTAACAACCGGTAATCCAAACTCTATCAACCTTAGCCGGCTTGCATCTCACCTTCTAAGATTCATAGAATCATCAAAAATGAAAGACCAATACGTCTAGAAACAGGCATAAGTTCTTAGTACAGTCAATAGTCGACTTCTGTAACTCGAGTCTATACCACAAGGTAGGAAAACATCCTAGTCCTAGACTGATCAGACCTAGCGACAACAGCTAAACCATTCCCTGTCTCATTACCAACTGTACATGAGAATCTCTACTAGGCGACCCCCTAAGCAGAGTTGGCTAGTACTTAAGCTGGCTCTATTCCCAAAGTGGAAGCAATTAGGCAGCCATGCCCCCGGCTTGGTATCAAAAGGCCCAAGTCAGTGACACAAAAGCTATCAACAAGTGAACATATACTCGTTAAAGTTGGTAAGGCCTATCAATGTCATGGTCCAAGATACCCATTTAGAATTAGAATGGTCAAGACGCCATATACTCATAATTCTCTATGGGTACTTAGTCAACACGACACCAACCATATAATCAAACAGTCACGGGAAAACTTCCTATCATGTGACTAATTGCATACAAATCATATTCAAATATCATATCGCCTCATATCTACTAAGGCTTATTCATTCATTCATTAAAATAAAACTTACTTGAAGACAAATCCCCGACCCGAGTCCCGCGACGGGTCATCAGTCAAAACGGGGCTGACTAGATCTTAGTTTGACCAAACCCGTTTGATCAAACCGGCTAGAAACAGAGTCTTTACCATATAGACTTGAACATAAAATCATCATATTCATTACATGTTATTTTTTTAAAACTTCTAACATGTGAATTATTAAATCTTACTAAAAACCCGCTTGACTTAAAGGATATCATTTTAAACTACGATCTCGTCTTATAATCTCTAACATGTGAGAAATAATAATTTTATGAAAAACCTTTTAATTAAATATTTTACTTATTAACATTTCTCACTTGCTAATTATTACAAAACGCGATAAAATAACAATAACTCAAAAACCGTCACAAGTCCAACAAAGTGACTCATGGGCTGATTTTGGGACGGACCTAACATGGGCCTGGACTGGGCCCACGGCTGTTTTGGCTGTTTTGGGCTGTTTTTATCGACTTTACTAAAAACCGTTTCTTAATATTTCCCGCATGCTTAACATAATTAAAACCCGTCAAAACAACAACAAAACAAACAAGTATCGACACAAGACCCAAGGACCCTACCCGGACCAAATCCAGACCGGGCTGGACCGGCCTGAACCGGCCTGAACCGGGCCTGAACCGGCCGGTTTAGGCTGGTTTTTCCGGCCAACTTATTCGGCCACCACCACTAGTCACACCAAATTATTTCTAACATGTTTTAATTAATCAACAACCATTTTAACATCCAATTCAACCATCATTCATACAAAAATCATGGTTATAACTAAATCATACAAATATGTTAAGAACACTAACATATTAAAAATTCCATACAACATATAAATCATACTACTTATCATGTTACTACTAAAAATCATAAGTAACAATAATATAAACTAAAACAAAAGATGAACCAAAAACAAAAGATATGTGACATTATTTCGTCGAGTAAATCGGAATTGTTACCTTAGCTAGCAAAATCAATTAGCACCAAAATAAGAAGTAAATAAAAATAAGAAAACCGTCTTCTAATCTTCTCCTAAAATATACGAGTCACCAAACTCGTCTTCAAAATCTTCCCCTATAAGAAATGACAAGAAAAACATGATTAGAATTAAAAACTTGATTTTCCATAATTAAAGTGTTGAAAACGATTTTGTCGAAATTGAAAATAAACCGTACTTGAAGATGGAGAGCGAAGAGGAGATTCTAGAAATATAAATTAGGACGGATTTGAACAAGTAACGAATGTTTTGTGACGATTTTGCTCAAGAACGATGAAGAACGCTCAAGAACACCAAGAACGATTTTAATTATATTAAAGAAAGTATTAAAAAGGTGTTAAGTTGATTTAGTGTAAAATGAAAAGATAAGTGGTGAGTAATGTGGTGGTGTGTGCCGTGTAATATAGAGGAAAATAATGAGTCGGGTTTTGAAATTGTTGTTACGGAATTGACTCGGGTTTTATTATTATAATAAGATAATTAATTAGATATTAAGTTAATTAAATTAAATATCGAGATATTATGTTATATTAATGAAAAGAAATGAAAATATCAAGCCCTATGAGAGGAAGGAGAGCCGTGTGGCTTGGGTGATTGTCGGGTCTGTTTTGTAAACGGTTTGCGTAATTTTCGTTGACGGATCGATAAAGTAATAAATATCTAAGATATTATTATTAGATTAATCAAAATAATGAAAATATCCAAAAGTGAGTGGAAAAGGATGACATGGGCGTGTGACTCATGCCAAAGTCGGGTTTCGGGTTTGTTTCGGGATTTTAGATGACTCGGGAATAGTTAAATGACGTTCGGGTTAAAACCGTAAAAGTTATTCTTTAATTCCAAACAAATTCAAAATAATTATATTAAATTTTCATAAATCCCAATAAATCTTAATAAAAATAAATTAAAAATATTATTTTTTTAAATAAAATTTCGGTCTTCAAAATTACAAGGCGAGTCGGAAAAAGTCAACGAAAGTCAAAGTTGACTTAAAAACGGGATTCTCATGGAATCTCTCAAAAATTCCAAATATGAACTCAAAATTTCAAAATTCAACTGGAAACAATAAATTCCACTTTAAAACTTAAACAGGCTGAAAAATATTCGTAAAATATTTTCACTAGAAAAATAGGGTACTTTTCGGGTTGTTCCAACTGTGACACACTCAAATTTGCGGAAAGAAAAAAAATAATTTAAATAAATAAAAGATGAGAATACTTTTCTAATAGGTTCACTTTAGTGAAAATCGGTATATTTTAAAACCGGAACCTACTATTAAATATATTCATCATAAGGAGATGTCATAAATAAAAAGGTTCATAACAAAAAAAGGAAATAATATTATACATAAAAAGTATCTGAAACGGGAGACATGTTTCCCGTATAAATACGAAATAAAAGAGTGTATAATAATATACAATCCTAAAGACCCGAATATAGGTCCAAGGTAAATACTTCGCTCGCTAGCTCGTCAATGTACCCAAGTATGCATCACAAACCTGCCAACCGCATTAAATATAAACACGGAAGCCACAGTCAGTGGGGAGTAACTCCGAGTTCTCCCAGCCACGAAATGTCGAGTTTAATTAAACATGAAGAACATAAAAGCAATGTATATGGAAAATACAAAACCTTAACAAATATGATATGCTTTTCATGTTATGAACAAATAACTAACATATAACCTAGCATATGAAAGCTATCATGTGAAACTGTTATTAATCTATAACACGAGGTAGGGAAGTTGGTATGCTAGCTCAGAGGTTACCGTTAACATGGCCATGATACACTCAAACCCTAATCCAACATAATATCATGTGAATCAGTTAACATCCGGTAATCCAAACTCTATCAACCTTAGCCGGCTTGCATCTCACCTTCTAAGACTCATAGAATCATACAAACATGAAAGACCAATACGTCTATAAACAGGCATAAGTTCTTAGGACCGTCAATAGTCGCCTTCTGTAACTCGAGGCTATACCACAAGGTAGGAAAACATCCTAGTCCTAGACTGATCAGACCTAGCGACAACAGCTAACCCATTCCCTGTCTCATTACCAACAGTACATGAGAATCTCTACTAGGCGACCCCCTAAGCAGAGTTGGCTAGTACTTAAGCTGGCTCCATTCCCAAAGTGGAAGCAATTAGGCAGCCATGCCCCCGGCTGGTATCAAAAGGCCCAAGCCAGTGACACAAAAGCTATCAAGCAGTGAACTATATACTCGTTAAAGATAGTAAGGCCTATCCATGTCATGGTCCAAGATACTCATTTAGAATTAGAATGGTCAAGACGCCATATACTCATAATTCTCTATGGGTACTTAGTCAAAACGACACCAACCATATAATTAAACAGTCACGGGAAAAACATCCTATCATGTGACTAATTGCATATAAATCATATTCAAATATCATATCGCCTCATATCTACTAAGGCTAATTCATTAATTAAATAAAACCTTACATGAAGACAAATCCCCGACCCGAGTCCCGCGACGGGTCATCAGTCAAAACGGGGCTGACTAGATCTTAGTTTGACCAAACCCGTTTGATCAAACCGGCTAGAAACAGGGTCTTTACCATATAGACTTGAACATAAAAATCATCATATTCATTACATGTTATTTTATTAAAACTTCTAACATGTGAATTATTAAATCTTACTAAAACCCGCTTGACTTAAAGGATATCGAATTAAACTATAATCTCGTATTATAATTTCTAACATGTGAGGAATTATAATATTATGAAAAATACTTTTAATTAAATAATTTACTTATTAAAATTTCCCACTTGCTAAATATTACAAAACACGATAAATTAACACTAAACTCAAAAACCGTCACAAGTCCAACAAGATTTCAAGTATTTTACCGTCAAGGAGTGTTGAGACTTGTTATTGGAGACGTTCGATAACTAGTTTTCTCATTTATTGATGCGAAAATGTATCTTTTAAAGTCTTTGACTTGGGACGTCGATGTTCTTAACAGCTGACGAGAACCTTCCGTACCATTGATAAGACTCAGTATTTTTATTACAAATATATTTTTAAAAGGTTTTGAAATAGACCTACATATATGTTACATTACTTATTCTAAGTTTCGAGGACGAAACTTTTTAAAAGGAGGGGTGATTGTAACAACCCGAAAGTACCCTATTTTTCTAGTGAAAATATTTTACGAATATTTTTCAGCCTGTTTAAGTTTTAAAGTGGAATTTATTGTTTCCAGTTGAATTTTGAAATTCTGAGTTCGTATTTGGAATTTTTGAGAGATTCCATGAGAATCCCGTTTTTAAGTCAACTTTGACTTTCGTTGACTTTTTCCGACTCGCCTTGTAATTTTGAAGACCGAAATTTTATTTAAAAACCTATATTTTTAATTTTTTTTATGTAACTTTATTCGGATTTAGATCATTGTCAGCTTAATTATTTTTAAGTTAATTCGGACATTAAAGAATAACTTTTACGGTTAATCCCGAACGTCATTAACTATTCCCGATCGACTTAAATCCCGAAACAAACCCGAAACTCGACTTTGGCATGAGTCACACGCCCAAGTCACCTTTTTCCACTCACAATTAGAGCTTTTAATTGTTTCGATTAAACTAACACAAATATCTAAGATATTTGTAGCTTTATCGATCCGTCAACAAAAATTACGCAAATCGCTCAAAAACAGACCCGATTCTCCTATGATCCACACGGCTCTCCTTCCTCTCTTAGAGCTAGATATTTGTCTTTCTTTTGATTACAATAACATAATATCTAGATATTTGATTATTAATCTAATGATATCTAATTAATTACCTTAATTAATAATAAAACCCGAGTCAATTCCGTAACAACAATTTCAAAACCCGGCTCGATATTTTCTCTATATGTACACGGCTCACTCACCACACTTACTCACTAACAACTTTTCATTTTACAATAAATCAAATTAAGATCTAATTAACACTTTCTTTAATCGTTCTTCATCGTTCTTCGTCGTTCTTCGCCGTTCTTCGTCGTTCTTGAGCAAAATCATCATAAAACCTTCATTTCTTATTCAAATCCGTCCTAACTTATATTTCTAGAATCTCCTCTTCGCTCTTCATCTTCAAGTACGGTTTATTTTCAATTCCGGCAAAATCGTTTTCAACACTTTAATTATGGAAAAATCAAGTTTTATTTCTAATAATGTTTTTCTTGTCATTTCTTATAGGGGAAGATTTTGAAGACGAGTTTGGAGACTCGTATATTTTGGGGTGAAGATTAGTAGAAGGGTTCTTATTATATATACTTCTTATTATTTTGGTGCTAATTGTTTTTCTAGCTAAGGTAACGATTCCGAGTTACTCGACGAATATATGTTACATAGCTTTTGTTTCTTTTGTTTTTGGTTCATCTTTTGTTTTTGTTTAGTGTTCTTGACATATTTGATGATTGTTCATAATCAGGATTTTTGTATGCATGATGGATGAATGGGATGTTTAAAATGGATGTTGTTAATTAAAAACATGTTGGAAATAATTTGTTGTTGGATGTTGTTGAAGCCGTGCATGGGGCTGGAAAAATCAGCCCAAACCGGACCCAAACCAGGCCGGTTCAGGCCGGTTCAGGCCCGGTCCAGGCCGGTCTGGGTTGGCCATGGTGGGTCCGGGTTTTGGTCTTTGAGTTGTGTCGATGTTTGTTTGTTTTGTTGTTGTTTTGACGGGTTTTAAATATGTTAAAGCATGCGGGAAATATAAAGAAACGGTTTTGAAAATGTCGACCCAAAACAGGCCCAAACCAGGCCCGTGGGCCCAGTCCAGGCCCATGTATGGTCCGGCCCAAAATCAGCCCGTGGGTCCTCCTTGGTCTTGTGACGGTTTTTGAGTTATTGCCATTTTATCGTGGTTTGTAATATTTAGCATGTGGGAAATATTAATAAGTAAAATATTTAATTAAAAAGGTTTTTATAAAATTATTATTTCTCACATGTTAGAAATTATAATACGAGACCGTAGTTTAATTTGATATCCTTTAAGTCAAGCGGGTTTTTGGTATGATATAATCATTCACATGTTAGAAGTTTTAATAAAATAACATGTAATGAATATGTTGATTTTATGTTCAAGTCTATGTGGGAAAGACTCTGTTTCTAGCCGGTTTGACCAAACGGGTTTGGTCAAACTAAGATCTAGTCAGCCCCGTTTTGACTGATGACCCGTCGCGGGACTCGGGTCGGGGATTTGTCTTCAAGTAAGGTGGTATTTAATTAATGAATTAGCCTTAGTAAATATGAGGCGATATGTTATTTGATTATGATTTATATGCAATTAGTCACATGTTAGGAAATTATTTCCGTGACGGTTTGATTATATGGTTGGTGTCGTGTTGACTAAGTATCCATAGAGAATTATGAGCATATGGCGTCTTGACCATTCTAATTCTAAATGGGTATCTTGGACCATGACATTGATAGGCCGTACTATCTTTAACGAGCATATGGAGTTTGCCGCTTGATAGCTTTTGTGTTCCCGGCTTGATGGATCTTCAAGTCGGGGCATGGCTGCCATGGTTTCCACTTTGGGAAATGGAGCCAGCTTTAGTACTAGCCAACCCTTTGATGGATCTTCTTAGGGGTACTAATGTGATTGTATCATGGGTCTTGGATGCGATGGATCTTCGCATTTCTCTAGGTCTGCGCAGTCTAGGTTTAGGGTTGAGTCGTATCTTGGACATGTTATTAGGGTAACCTCTGAGCTAAGATATGTGCTTTGGATCTGGGCCATGTTATTAGTGTAACCGCTGAGCCTAGATGTGTGCTTGGTATTTGGGCCATGTTTTTCGCGTGACCGCTGAGCCTAAATATTTAAGTATATCCTACCTCGTGGTATAGACTCGAGTTACAGAAGTCTTCTATTGACTGTACTAAGAACTTATGCCTGTTTGTAGAAGTATTGGTCTTTCATGTTTGTATGATTCTATGAATCTTAGAAGGGAGCTGCAAGCCGGCTAAGGTTGATAGAGTTGGATTACCGGTTGTT
>JAIUZE010071644.1:0-25428 GCA_022085475.1 Heliosperma pusillum | reverse complement strand
CTTGGATGATCCATACATCTAATGTCTCACAAGATATCAACCTCTCTATATAAAGGGGTCTTGTATGACTGTTGTAGGCAGACTTTGATGAATGAATGAACTTTGAGAAATCCCTCAAAACTATCAAACTTGTGCTAAGAGCTGTAGTTTGAAGCAAGCCTGATACATCTTCAAGGTGTTTGATCAGTGCCTTGTATTGTGAGTCACGTTATATCTGTGCATTGCTGTGATTAACTTACTTGCTGTTGAGTCTAGTCTAGGGTGTTTGTGCTTTGCTGTAACACTTGAAAACTGTCTCTAAACTAGTCTTTGAGTCCTTTTCTCTTGTGCCTTGCTGTAGAGGATTGTCTCCAAGTCATATCCCTTGTATATTTCAGCTAAAATAACTCACAATCCCTAAAACAACACCCCTTGTTACTTGATATTGTATTCAGTTTGAGTCAAGCTAATCAAGTCACTTAAAACTTGTGAACCTTAGTAGTTTACACTCCAAAACCTATCATATGAAAGCTATCATGTGAATCTGTTAACAATCTATAACACGAGGTAGGGAAGCTGGTATGCTGACTCAGCGGTTACATTTAAAACATGGCCCTGATACACTCAAACCCTAATCATACAAGATATCATGTGAATCAGTTAACAACCGGTAATCCAAACTCTATCAACCTTAGCCGGGTTGCATCTCACCTTCTAAGATTCATAGAATCATACAAACATGAAAGACCAATACGTCTATAAACAGGCATAAGTTCCTAGTACCGTCAATAGTCGACTTCTGTAACTCGAGGCTATACCACAAGGTAGGAAAACATCCTAGTCCTAGACTGATCAGACCTAGCGACAATAGCTATTCCATTCCCCGTCCCATGACATAACCGTACATGAGAAACTCTACTAGGCGACCCCCTAAGCAGAGATGGCTAGTACTTAAGCTGGCTCCATTCCCAAAGGGGAACTATTAGGCAGCCATGCCCCGACTTGGAGATAAGCCCCCCAGGCCGTGACACAAAAGCTATCAAGCAGTGAACTATATACTCGTTAAAGATAGTAAGGCCTATCAATGTCATGGTCCAAGCTACTCATTTAGAATTAGAATGGTCAAGACGCCATATACTCATAATTCTCTATGGGTACTTAGTAAACACGACACCAACCATATAATTAAACAGTCACGGGAAAAACATCCTATCATGTGACTAATTGCATATAAATCATATTCAAATATCATATCGCCTCATATCTACTAAGGCTCATTCATTCATTAAATAAACCTTACTTGAAGACAAATCCCCGACCCGAGTCCCGCGACGGGTCATCAGTCAAAACGGGGCTGGCTAGATCTTAGTTTGACCAAACCCGTCTGGTCAAACCGGCTAGAAACAGAGTCTTTACCAATTAAACTTGAACATAAAATCATCATATTCATCTCATGCTAATTTATTCCAACTTCTAACATGTGAATTATTAAAATCATACAAAAACCCGCTTGACTTAAAGTATATCATATTAAACTACAATCTCGTATTATAATTTCTAACATGTGAGAAATAATAATATTATGAAAACTTTTAATTAAATAATTTACTTATTAACATTTCCCACTTGCTAAATATTACAAAACACGATAAAATAACGATAAACTCAAAAACCGTCACAAGACTAAAAAGGTAACTCATGGACTGATTTGGGCCGGACCTAACACGGGCCTGGACTGGGCCCACGGGCCTGGTTTGGGCCTGTTTTGGGTCGTCATTTTTAAAACCGTTTCTTAATATTTCCCGCATGCTTTAACATATTTAAAACCCGTCAAAACAACAACAAAACAATCAAGTATCGACTCAACCCACAAGGACCAAACACGGACCAACCAGACCGGGCTGGACCGGGTCTGAACCGGCCTGGTTTGGACCGGTTTCCAGCCATCAAAACAGCCACCCTACACGGCCCAACACCAACATCAATTCTAAATTATTTCTAACATGTTTTAATTAACAAACAACCATTTTAACAATCATCCATACAAAAATCATGATTATGAACAAATCATTCAAATATGTCAAGAACACTAATCATGCTAAATATTCATACAACATAATAAAAATAACTACTTATCATGTTACTAACTAAAACCATAATAACATGAACAAAAACAAAAGAACAAAAGATATGTAACATTAAATTCGTCGAGTAACTCGGAATCGTTACCTTAGCTAGCAAAATCAAGTAGCACCAAAATAAGAATTAAAGAAAAACCCGTCTACTAATCTTCACCCAAAATATACGAGTCACCAAACTCGTCTTCAAAATCTTCCCCTTATAAGAAATGACAAGAATAATATTGTTAGAATTACAACTTGATTTTCCATAATTAAAGTGTTGAAAACGATTTTGTCGGAATTGAAAATAAACCGTACTTGAAGATGGAGAGCGAAGAGGAGATTCTAGAAATATAAGTTAGGACGGATTTGAATAAGAAATGAAGGTTTTATGACGATTTTGATCAAGAACGACGAAGAACGATGAAGAACGACGAAGAACGATGAAGAACGATTAAAGAAAGTATTAATTAGATCTTAAGTTGATTTATTGTAAAATGAAAAGGTAGTTAGTGAGTTAGAGTGGGTGTGAGCCGTGTAGTTATAGGGAAATTAATGAGTCGGGTTTTGAAATTGTTGTTACGGGATTGACTCGGGTTTAATAATTATATTAAGATAATTGATTAGATATAATTATAAATTAAGTTAATTAAACCAAATATCTAGATATTATGTTATTGTAATGAAAAGAAAGGAAAAATATCTAGCTTAAGAGAGGAGAGGAGCCGTGTGGTATAGGTGATAGTCGGGTCTGTTTTTTAAACGATTTGCGTAATTTAAGTTAACGGATCGATAAAGTTATAAATATCTAAGATATTATTATTAGTTTAATCATATTAATTAAAAGATCCAATATGAGTGGAAAAAGATGACATGGGCGTGTGACTCATGCTAGAGTCGGGTTTCGGGTTTGTTTCGGGATTTAAGATGACTCGGGAATAGTTAAATGACGCTCGGGTTGAAACCGTAAAACCTTTTTATAAATTCCGAATAAATTCAAAATAATTTTATTAAATTATCATAAATTCAAATAAATCTAAATAAAAATAAATTAAATTTATTATTTTTTTAAATATAATTTCGGTCTTTAAATTTACGAGGTGAGTCGGAAAAGTCAACGAAAGTCAAAGTTGACTTAAAAACGGGATTCTCATGGAATCTCCCAGAAATTCCAAATACGAACTCGAAATTTCCAAATTCGACTGGAAACAATACATTCCACTTAAAAATTTAAATAGGCTGAAAAGTATCCGTAAAAATATTTTCCCTAGAAAATAGGGTACTTTTCGGGTTGTTACAATAACCCCTCCTTTTAAAAAGTTTCGTCCTCGAAACTTAGAAGAAGGAAAGTAACATATATGTAGGTCTATTTCAAACCTTTTAAAATATATTTGTAATAAAAATAGAGGGTCTTATCAATGGGGCGGAAGGTTCTCGTCTGCAGTTAAGAACATCGACGTCCCAAGTCAAAGACTTAAAAAAGATACATTTTCGCATCAACAAATGAGAAAACTAGTTATCGAACGTCGCAAAATAACGAGTCTCAACACTCCTGACGGTAAAACTACTTGAAATCATGAAAATATTTCAAAAGCTTTTAGTTCAAAAAATTTTATAGTAAAGGTAATAACTCTACTATCTATGTCTAAAATTTCTAACTAAAGCTTCTAATAATTTATTTATAAAAGATGATATTCGATAGAAGGAACGGAATATTCGAAAGAATAAATCGAATAGAAAGAAAGAAGAAAGAAGGAGATTTACCTCAAGTAAAGAGCTCGGGACATTTAGCTAACATTTTAGCTTCGGGTTCCCAAGTTTCTGATTCGACGTTCCCACAACGCCAAAGGATACGAACTAAGGGTACCACTTTGTTTCTGAGTTGCTTGTTAGCCCTTTCAAGTATACGAATCGGCCTTTCTTCCAAAGCCAAATTAGGTTCCAAGTCCAACACTTCTTCTTGAATAATATGACTCGGATCACTGATATACTTCTTCAATTGCGAAACATGGAACCCATCATGAACTTTACTCAAGTTCGGAGGTAATTCCAGACGATAAGCAACAGGACCAACTCTTTTAAGCACACGAAACGGTCCAATATATTTAGGACTCAACTTTCCTTTCACTCCAAACCGTTTCACTCCTTTCATTGGTGACACTTTAAGGAATACCCGATCATCCACATCAAATTCAAGCGGTCGACGACGGACATCGGCATAGGATTTTTGTCTATCTTGAGCGGCTTTCATTCGCTCTCGAATGACTTGAACTTGATCAATCGTTTCAGTCACTATGTCGGGACTCAACATATGATCATTCTGGACTTGATCCCAACAAACAGGACTACGGCACTTCCTACCGTATAAAGCCTCGTACGGTGACATCTTGATAGAAGCATGATAACTGTTGTTATAAGAAAATTCAACCAGAGGCAAACACTTCTCCCAAGAATCATGAAAGTCTAAAGCACAAGCCCGGAGAAGATCTTCCAAAGTTTGGATCGTCCTCTCGGTTTGACCATCAGTAGCGGCATGAAATGCTGTGCTCATCAACAATTTACTACCCATGGCTTCTTGCAAAGCCATCCAGAATCGGGAACAGAATCTCGGATCACGATCTGAAACTATACTTTTAGGCACTCCATGGTAACGCACTATCTCATCCACATAAGCACGGGCTAAGACATCTATACTCCAAGTTTCTTTGATAGGCACGAATCTGGCACACTTGGTTAGACGGTCTACAATAACCCAGATGGCATTCTTTCCACTAGAAGTACTAGGTAAAGCCATCACGAAGTCCATAGAAATAGACTCCCATTTCCACAGAGGAATTTCCAAAGGTTGTAACAAACCTCCGGGTCTTTGATGTTCAATCTTCACCTTCTGACAAGTAAGACATTTACTAACATACTCCTTTACTTCAATCTTCATCCTAGGCCACCAAAACTGTGGTCTCAAATCTTTATACATTTTGTCACCGCCAGGATGAATAGAATAAGGAGAAAGGTGAGCTTCATCAAGTATTCTCTTTCTCAACTCGGCACTTCTCGGAACATACATTCTACCATGGTAACGAAGGTAGCCATCATTATCCACCACACAATCCTTAGCTTGCCCAAGTAATATTTTTGCTCGTATGGCGATAAAAGTAGCATCCTCCGGTAAACAAGTACGAATCTCTCGATAAAAATCAGGTTCCGCATTCAAAGCACCAAGATAATCAAATCCTTTCCCAACAAACTGTATCTTCAGCTTCTGAAATTCAGTTACCAGTTCATCGGGTAAAGTACCAAGAGCATTTAATGAATGACTAGTCTTTCTACTCAAAGCATCTGCCACAACATTTGCTTTTCCCTCATGATAAATCAACTCGGCATCATAATCATTCACCAACTCTAACCATCTCCTCTGCCTCATGTTCAACTCTTTCTGAGTAAAAATGCACCTCAAGCTCTTATGATCGGTGTAGATTCGACAATGAACTCCAATAAGATAATGTCTCCAAGTTTTCAATGCATGTACCACAGCTGCTAACTCAAGATCATGAGTCGGGTAGTTCACTTCATGAACCCTGAGTTGTCGAGAAGCATAAGCAATGACTTTTCTATTCTGCATCAAGACACATCCCAAACCATGCTTAGAAGCATCACAATATACATCATAATCAGCTTCATCATCTGGTAAAGTTAAAACCGGTGCGGTAGTCAATCTCTTCTTTAATTCCAAGAAGGCAATTTCACATTCATCGGTCCAGATATACTTTGCTTCCTTCTTTAGCAATTGAGTCATCGGTCTTGCTAATTTAGAGAAATCTTTCACAAACCGACGATAATAACCGCTAAACCAAGGAAACTCCGAATCTCGGACACATTTTTCGGACTCTTCCAATCCACCACTGCCTCAATTTTAGCTGGATCGACCATAACACCGTCTTTTGAAATGACATGACCAAGGAAAGATACCTCGGGCAACCAGAATTCACATTTGGAGAACTTAGCATACCACTTTTGGCGTCGAAGAACACCCAAAATGGTTCGAAGGTGATCAGCATGTTCTTCCTTAGATTTAGAAAAAATCAAAATATCATCAATGAATACTACAACACACTTGTCGAGGTACTCCCTGAAGGTACGATTCATTTGATCCATGAATATTGCTGGAGCGTTAGTCAAACCGAATGGCATCACATTAAACTCGAAATGACCATACCTCGAGCTGAAAGCAGTTTTGGGAATATCTTCTTCACGAACGGGAATTTGATGATAACCCGATCTTATATCAATCTTTGAAAAAGTTGAAGCACCCCGTAACTGGTCAAAGAGATCATTAATACGAGGAAGAGGATATTTTTTTTTTATTGTGACACGGTTCAACTCACGATAATCAATGCACATTCGCATAGAACCGTCTTTCTTTTTGACAAAGAGCACTGGCGCACCCCAAGGAGAAGCACTAGGCCTAATAAAGCCTTTCTCAATCAAGTCATCAAGTTGAATTCTCAACTCTTTCAATTCAGAAGGAGCCATACGATAAGGAGCTTTAGCAATTGGTCCAGTTCCAGGAACTAGATCAATGGAAAATTCAACATCTCTTTCAGGAGCAATCCCGGGTAATTTATCGGGAAAAATATCTGGATATTCACAAACAATAGGAACATCCTCCAAAGAAGGAAGAGAAGAATCAGAAGTAGTCACTACACATAGAAATGCTTGATGACTCTTCTTCAAAACATTCATCATTTTCATAGCTGAGATTAACTTCACACTAGTTTGCTTTCTAACTCCTTGATAAGAAACACGAGTACCCAAAGAACTTTTAAGAATAATCTTCTGGTCACGGCATTCAAATCGAGCATGATAAGTAGATAACCAATCCATGCCCAGAATAATATCAAACTCTTCAAGAGGAAACCGAAGAAGATTAGCCGGAAAAGTAGATCCGTTTATCGATATAGGAATGTCCGAATGAAGATAAGAACATGAAAATACATCTCCGGACGGTAAAGATATTGGAGTACTTTCTCCAACTGAAGCTTTGAGAGGTAGTTTATCGGATAGTCTCATCGAAATAAATGACAAAGAAGCTCCCGTATCAAATAAAATTAAACACGGAAATTCATAAATTGAGAACATACCCGTCACAATGTCAGGTTGAGCATCGGCCTCAGCTCGGCTCATGATAAAAATTCGACCCTTAGGTCTCCCAGAAATAACCGGTGTAGAAACTGTATTCTTCCTATCAGGACAAACATTAGCCTTGTGTCCCGGTTTCTGGCAAATAAAGCACACAAAGGGCTTGTTGAAACAACCAACACCAGGATGAATAGGCATCTTGCACGTAAAGCAGATACGACCCTTAAGATCGTTGTTGTTGCTCGGTACAAATGGGCGGTTTCTCTGATTTGCCTGTCCACTCTGAAAGTTCCTCCTCTTGTTTGGAAAAGAGGGAGAAAAGGAAGGTCGGGAAGTAGGATATAATGGTCTCTTGCCATAAGAATTAGGAGCAACATACGAGGAACGAGCCTCGTCGGCAATCTCCCGAATAGAACTCTCTGCCCATAGGGCATCATTATAAATAGAGACGAAAGAAGTAGAACCCCTACTGATCTTTCCCTTCACCTGGGGAGAAAGCTTTCCCAAGTAAAAGAAAGCCTTGTCTTCCTCCCTCGAAATAAGCCGAGTGGCATAATGAGCCAACTCATTGAACTTGGTTGTGAACTCCTGAACCGAAAGAACCCCCTGTTTAAAGTCCATGAACTCCTTCAGCTTCTGCTGCCTCAACTCATCCGGGTAGAACCTCGCCTCCAATAGTTCACGGAATCGAGTCCACCCGAAATCAGGTTCCAACTTAGCAGTAGGACCAGAAAGAGTCCACCACTGATCAGCTTCCTTCACTAAGAAGTGGGAAGCAAGACGGACTTTATCCGCTTCAAGAACATCATAAAGAGAAAAGTTCTTCTCCATTTCACGTAACCACCCCGAAAGCTGAATGGGATCTACCTCACCACCATAGGTTTTGGCTTGGCTCCTAGATAGTTGTGAAGCAACCCATGAACAACTTCCGTGTCTCTCACGGTCGGGAATAGGATTAGGAATAGGATTTGCTTGTTGATTTTGCTGATTTTGTTGATTCTGAATAATAACAGTAAGAGCTGCTAAGATCGTGTTGTCAATTCTCGGAGGCATCTTGCAAAAGAAAACACAGATTAGTACTTATCATATAGCAAGCACAAAGAGACTACAACATAATCCTAATCTACCCATCCTACCATTCTATCTCACAAGTTCATTATTTTATTAAGGTCAAGTTATTTAGGCAAGGGTACACAAACGTGCGTCGGGAGCAAAATAGCTCTGATACCAACTGTGACACCCTCAAATTTGCGGAAAGATAAAACAAGTAATTTAAATAAATAAAAGATGAGAATACGTTTCTAATAGGTTCACTTTAGTGAAAATCGGTAAATTTTAAAACTGGAACCTACTATTAAATATATTCATCATAACAAAGGTGTCTTAAATAAAAAGGTTCATAACAAAAAGGAAATAATATTATACAAAGAAATATCCAATCACGGGAGACATATCTCCCGTATAAATACGGAAATAAAAGAGTGTATAATAATATACAATCCTAAGAACCGAATATAGGTCCAAGGTAAATACTTCGCTCGCTAGCTCGTCAATCACTACAAAAAAGTATTTCATTAGCGACGGAATATTTGCGACGGACACGAATTCCGTAGCAAAAAAACCTTTGCGACGGATCCTGCGACGGAAATAGAATCTTGCGACGGAATTGCGACGGATATTCCGTAGCATAGTTTCCAGCCATGGCGCCTAGAAAAATAACATGGCGGGAACCTCTGCGACGGAAGTTCCGTCGCAATTTATAAGACTGCGACGGATTTTGCGACGGAACTTCCGTCGCAAATTCAAATAATTGACTGAAATATCACAACTGGCAAAGCCAGGTGGCATTTCTGTCTGCGACGGAAATTATCTTCCTGCGACGGAAATTCCGTCGCAAATATTATTTAATAATAAAATTTGCGACGGACTTGCGACGGAAATTCCGTCGCAAGGTTTTTTTGATATAACCAGCAGCAACTCTTTCCCCGTATATCATTATACATAAATCAATTAAAAATCCGTCAACTCTACCTAATACCTCACCGGCGCCACCCTAACCCAAGACCACTGGAGCCACCACAAACACCACCGGAACCACCACCTACACCACCGGAGCCTTCAATTGGTACGCCCCTCTTTCTATCTCTCTCCCTCTTCTTAATTTGATTTTTCAGATCTAACACCCCCTCCCCTTGCCTGTCGCCGCCACCCCCTCCCTGCTGCCGCCACCCCCTCCCTGCCGCCGCCACCTCCCTCCCTGCCGCCGCCCCCACCCCCACCCCCACCCCACTGCCACCCTCCCTCCTTTGAATTGTTGTAATTATTAATATAGATAATTATTTTTACTCCCTCCGTCCCGGTCATTTGTCGTGCTTTACTTTTGTCACAATTATTAAGGAAATGTTGTTCATATATGATAGACTTAGTACCCGTTCAAGAATTACGCATTAGGTGTAATTCTTGAATAGTCCCCGTTTTGGGACTGTCTTTGAATCTTTAATGCCATTTAGGTGGTAAATACTAATCATTTTTTTAATTGTTATTTGACGATTAAGTTTGGTTGACAGTTCCTTTAATGTTCTCTGAATACATATGGAGAGTGACAAGTCATTCAACATTGTGTATTTGGAGAACTGTAGGGAATTGCTGCCGAATTTTCGTCTCATAACAATTAATTAAATGATTAGTATTTACTAATGGTATGAAAGATTCAAAGATGGGTTTAGGTTGGAGAGATAAGGACCCCATGAACTCGAATATTACTTTTTTTTTGCAGGTGTTAGATAGTTGTTGTTGTTGTTGTTGTTGTTGTTGTTGTTGTTGTTGTTGTTGTTGTTGTTGTTGTTGTTGTTGTTGTTGTTGTTGTTGTTGTTGTTGTTGTTGTTGTTGTTGTTGTTGTTGTTGTTGTTGTTGTTGGAGGTTGGAGGTTGGAGGTTGGAGGTTGGAGGTTGGAGGTTGTTTGTTGTTTGTTGTTTGTTTGTGTAATAGGAGTTATTGTTACTATTATTAGTAGTTATTGTTGTTATTGTTGCTATTAGTAAACTTTTAGTTCTTGTTGTTATTGTTTTGAATATTTATTTAAGTCGATAATAATAATTATAAACGTGTATGTAGATTTGAAATGAAAAGAGTACAACGGGCATGGATGTATGAAAGATTGGATTATAATAAAAAATTAAGGCAGAAGTTTGTAAAGGGCGTTAATGAATTCATTAATTATGTTAAGAATCAAGAAGATTACGGTAGATGTAAGGAAATTAGGTGCCCATGTGTAAAGTGTAGAAATCGCAAATTTTTAGTCGAACAAGAAGTACGAAAACACCTAGGGCTTTGGGGCTTTTGTGATGACTATTATGATTGGGTGTGCCATGGTGAAAATTTTCCCGTTGAGGAGAGGTCTGACAATCCCTATAGGGATATGGTGGAGGATGCGTTGCGCGACAACATTAATGAAATTATAATGGAAAATGTTGACGCCGAAGTGGTTGATGAATCTCCAAATCCTAATGTACTAGCCTTTTTCAAAATGTTGGAACATGCCAATAAACCGGTGTATGAGGGGAGTCGTATCTCTCTGTTGCAGTCAGCTTCCCGGTTGGTAACTTTGAAATGTGAATACAATTTACCCCACAAATGTGTAGATGGTATCGCGTCATTTATAGGGGACATTATTCCTGAAAATCATGTTATGACGCGTAACTTCTATGAAACCAAAAATATTCTTAAAGCTCTTCAACTGCCTTATGAAAAGATAGATGCGTGTGAAATAGGATGTATGTTGTTTTGGGATGATGATAGTCTTCTCGATAAGTGTAGAAAATGTGGTAGAGATCGATATAAAAAACAAAAGAATGCAAATGGCAAAAGGGTTGGGAAAAATATTTTAACTTATTTCCCAATAGGACCGCGTTTGCAACGACTTTATGCCACAAAACTAATTGCGGCAGAGATGCGGTGGCATCATGAAAATCCACGTGTCAGCGGGATAATGTCTCATCCAAGTGACGGCGAGGCTTGGAAACATTTTGATCGCATTCATCCTTCTTTTGCAAGTGAGCCTCGAAATGTTCGACTTGGTCTTTGTACTGATGGTTTCGCACCTTTCGGTCAATACGGAAAGTCGTACTCCTGCTGGCCGGTAATGCTCACTCCATACAATTTACCACCCTGGCTATGTATGAAAAGACAGTTTATGTTTCTATCATTACTTATACCCGGTCCGAACAGTCCCAAAAAATTTCTTGACGTTTATTTACAACCGTTAATTCGCGAGTTGAAGCAGTTGTGGGAGACAGAGTTGTACACATACTGTTGGAGTAAGTGTCCTCAACAATAGTGCGATCACATAATTAAATCTCAATAATAAGAATACAAAGGGATGATGAATATTATAGTCAACTGGTCAACATAAATCGGTAACGATTGGCTCAATTGAGTTTGACGTTACTGTCGTTTGACGGTGGTGATCAGTTGATCCCTTGAGGTCACACCTAAAGGACAATCCCCTAATCATGTACATTAATTAATTGTATAGCGATACAGATTAATTAATCCCTTAAATTGAACCAAGTTTAAATTGTAAGTGAGAAATATATCTTATTGTAATATGATTAAATAAGATTCATTTTAGTGATTTAATTGTTATATTACTAAGAATGCATTATGTTTATGAAACATTTGAGATAAGTTAATTTGGTTAATTATAATTACAAATTGTTGTAGATTATTTTAACCAAATATGAGAGGACCCATTTTATTTACATGTAATTATAAAATGTGACTTAAAATGTTAAGTCTAATTTATTTGTTATGAAATTGCATTTAAATTGGTTAAATGCACATTTATAAGCAAAATTACATGTTACATGTCACATGTCACACTTGTGACAAATGACAAATTGCAAAAATAAAATGGACACCCATTTTATATGGGTGCACCGGTTTTGTGGTGATGGTGGGTAGGTTTTTAGTTTGTAATTTTATTCTAATTAAGAATTAGAACAAATGATTACTACAATGACCCATACACTCAACCTAACATTGTTAAGAACAATGTGAAAATGACAACACCCCACCCATGTGGGTGTGTGTGTGTGACCGGTTTTGAGCAAGCCAAATAGGGCTTGTTTTTCCTCTTATTTATACTACACTATCTCATATAATTCAAGACATGCAAAATCATTTCTTCTCTCTAACATCTCACTAAACTTAAGAAGTTTACATAAAACTTAGAGTTCATATTCTCTAATAATATACTAGTGTAGTATTAAGAGTTATTAGATCATTTTAAAGGGCTACTACATTTAATACTAGTGTAGTATTATTTTGTAGAGATTAAGGGTAGTCTTGGGTGCAACTAATTGGAGGTTTTCTATTTTGAAACTTGGAATTCATCCTCATCTTACTAGCTCAAGATCAATATTTGAAAGGAGTTCAAATATTGTGCCCATTTCCATATAATCAATGTAAGAAATGGTTCTTTCCTTTATATTTTGTTATGCATGCATAAGATTTATTTAGTTTAAGAGTAAACTAAATATATTATGATATTAGAAGTGTCTAATATGAGTTTAAGAAACTTACAAGCGGTATCAAGAGCCAAGGTTGTTGCATGCATAATCGATTTATAGTTTTTTCGAGTTATGGTAACTTAATGAAAACTAGTAATTTGTGTTTTATAAGATAAAATCACAAAGTTATTTGCATGTCAATATATTCTGGTCCTAATATGATTTTAGGTCATTTTGATGATTTATGGAAATTTATAGTGCTCAAATATGATTTTTAGTATTTTTATTACATTTTAATGAGTAAAATGATGTTTAAAATGCTAAAAATAGTTAGACTTATCTTCTGACCTTGAAATTTTTACACAATATCACACATGCATTTTACTTACTGTATGTAAAATTTCGTGTGAAGTGGACGTATTTCGTGTGATTTATGATTTTTATATGATAAAATGAAATAAATAAAGGTCAAATGGTTAAAAATACTTCCGCTTTGAATCTGACTATGAAATTTTAGTATGTTGTCACATGCATGGTTTCCTGTCAGACTGGAAATTTTCAGACTGATATGATTTGTCTAGCATGATTTATGAATTTTTAATGTAAAAATGGCATAAATAGTGACTAATTTAGCAAATATACTTACAATTTGAATCTGATGATGAAATTTTAGTATGTTGTCACATGCATGTTTTCCTGTCAGACTGGAAAAGGTTAGGCTGATGTGATTTGTCTAGCATGATTTATGGATTTTTAATGTAAAAATGGCATAAATAGTGACTAATTTAGAAAATATACTTCCGATTTGAATCTGATGATGAAATTTGGATATGTTGTCACATGCATGGTTTCTGGTCATACTGGAAAATTTCAGACTTATGTGATTTGTCTTGCATGATTTATGAATTTTTAATGTAAAAATGGCATAAATAGTGACTAATTAAGAAAATATAGCTAAAGTATTTTTCATGTCAAGAGAAAATTGTTCCTGGTTGCATAAATGTCCCACATTTCAGATCTAAAGTTGAAAATTTAATATGATTAATTTTTGCATGCTTTATGTATTTTATTTGATAAAACCGATAAAGCGCAACCATTTTTCTCTAAACCGATTCAAAATTTTTAAAACCATGATTTTTGACATTATGAGTGTCATGGAAATGTTCCAGAATGTACAAAAATTTAAAATTCGAATTTTGAAATTATTGTAATTAAATTTGGATTTATTTGATTAAAATATGATTTTAAAAGTCTAATATGAGCAATTATAAAACAACAAGTTGAATTATTGTCAAAATTGAGTGATGACTAATTTTTGAAGCCTAAATGAGTTGGGATAATTAACTTGGACTTAAATATGATTTAAGTATTGTTTGGTGATTTTAAAGTGTTATTATCACGCATTTCCGTAAAACCGGGTTATATTCGATATAAACCGTTAATTAGAGCGATTTGGCATTTAACATGAGCATGTTTTATACATATTATAATGCTGCATTTTATTTATGAATGTCATATTTTCAATTTATGAATGTCATATTTTGGTTTATGTAATTTGGAATTATGTAATTTTTCCTTGTATGGCCTTAGTTTTAATCGATATTGCCCGAAATGTAAGGGAATATTGATTCGGTTGTAATTTAATGTGATCTCGAATCACTTTTATTGTATTATTTTATTTTACAAATGTATAATAGGAAATTATTGTAATTTTATTATATATTTTGTAACTAATTGTAAAACCGGAGTTTCCCAAAGACGGTGCCATTCGGAAAGGAGTTCCGAGAGAGACGGTGACCTTGGGAGGCGTGCTTATGAAGTTCAAGGGACCAAAGGAGTTGGTTTCCGAACTTGTAATAGATTATATGATTTTCTATTCTAGGAAAGGCCATACTAGGAGTTTTATTTTTATGCTTGCATTTTTATTTAATATGTTTGCATGCATTGCCAAATCGCCATAACATGACATGCATATTTATCGAGTATTCGACCGTGTCAATTTAAATAATCGTTAATTCATCAATTTAGTTCACTTTAACATGATAGATTATAAATTGACAAGACCTCTCATAATAAATAATTGAGATCAAGCCTTACCAAATGTTAGAACCCATGAATCCCAATTTCGCAAGGAAGTAGGCTCGGCTCACCGGGGTGCTAAACTTGTTACGTTGGGTAAGTGGGGTAATAAATGTTATTATTTCGAAATTTGGATTGAGCTCAACGGAAGTATTCGCGACCGTAGCCGCATGTGTTCCGGGCTAAAGATAAATATTAATGTAATATTATCGACCGAGAGTTCTAATGTAGAATCGATTAAAGAGTTAATCCACCGAATTATGTTAATGAGGGATGAATCGGCTTACCGTGCCCAAGTTGATATGAATTTGGATCTCGGAATCATTTATAATAGTTGGGTAGAGGTCACTATTTAAATGTTAAAACTTGTTTAAAATGTTTACAAGTATTTAAAATGATAAATGTTGACATTTCCTTTATGTCTTTAAAATTTGTAGTCATAATTGTTTATTCGCAATGGCAAATGCTAATTCATCCACCACCACCTATGCTCCAACTCTCACGAATGTCTCATGGCTTCGATCCTTCATGGATCGATGCAAGTTAGAAAAGAAAGGCGCTAATTTTACCAATTGGGATTTGCAACTCCGCTTGGCCGCGCCGGGTGACGACCGGTTTCGCTACCTTGCCAAGGCCTCTCCCACCACACCTAATGAAAGGTCAACCGCCACGCAAGGCGAGCCTATGAGGCTAGCCACAAAGAGTCCGCCGTGATCAAAAACGTTTTGATCTTCTCGTTGGAAGCCAATGTCCAAAGGAGTGCCATAAGATGAGCACGGCCTATGAGATCTATGCCTAGCTTGTGATCATGTTTTTCACAAGCTCCTAGGATCTTACAATATAAGACGGTTTCCACATTATTCGACATGAACCAAAAAGGAGGGCCAAAAGTTAGCCCTCATGTACTCAAATTGATTGAGCATGTCGAGACTCTTAAATTGCAAGGGGTGACCATTCCCGAACAACTCGTTATCGACCGAGTCTAACATTCCTTGGGGAAAATAAAAGCATATGTGAAGTTTAGGGTAAATTACAATATGCATAACATGAGAAACCTTTCTTCATGAATTGCACAAGATGCTTGTGCAAGCTGAGAGAGACATGAGACTAAATGTTAGCACCTCCAAGGATATAAAATAGTAAGGGGAAGTTCAAGAAAGGTGGTAGTAAAGGGAAGATGCCCTCCACTTTCAAAGGAAAGGGTAAAGCTATTGAGAATAGCCCTCCCATGCCCATTATTGTAATGGCATAGGACATTGGAAGAGGAATTGCACTAAATATCTAGGAGATATCAAAACTAGAAAGATGTTTCAGTTGGTAATTTATCCCTTTTTCGTTTATGTAATGATCTCAACTTTGGTATAAGATACAAGTTGTGATTCTTACCCTATTTAATTGTAATTAGGGCATCCTAGCAAGGATAAAGGCAAGGACAAGCAAGCCTAAGAAAGCTCTTTAAGGGAAGCTAAGGTAGCTACCCATGATTGAAGACCTATGGAAGCTTTGTCTCATTTTGAATTGTCAAAATTTTGGGATGTATTTTGAGATATTGTTTATAGAACTTTTATAATTTCCTTGTTTGACATGGAAATTTGTTCAATTCCTTTTATTAACATTGGTTGTAATTGGATTTAGTGACTTGGTTCTCAACCCAAGTCATTCGGTTTGTTGAAACTTTTTAGTTCTAAAAACTTGTCATCATACTATACTTGCACAAATAACATAAATTGTATCGACTAAAATTGATCATATTAACATTATGATGATGGGATCATTATAATAAAAAGGTTAAGAATTCGATTCTCACTTTGAAAGATCAATTGCTAAGTCAAAATTGAGTTATTGAACTCAAAGTAAGGAGTCTACCAAAACAATTGGCCATACCACTTATAAAGAAAGTAAATGACATGAATATGAGTTCACCTCTTTAGCTCTTATAGAACTAGTCTATGTTGAAGCTAAGATTCGATGTCTTTACAAAGAAGTCTTTAGTAGATCACTTAAGGTCATGTTGTGATACTTCTACCTACCTTACGAGTATGAGTACAAAAATGTTTGTGGCTCATAAGGCTATCTTTTAAGAAAATAGTTGTATTTTTCTAAAGATAGAGTGGGAGAAAATAAGCCACAACGAAAAACTAGTTAGGAACTAGTGAGAAAACCAAAAGAAAATGTTCTTAGGTTAAACTCAAGACTAGTGAGGAGACCAAAAGAAAGCGTTCTTAGGTGAATCCTTAGACTAGTGACGAGACCAAAAGAAAATGTTCTTGATATAATAAGATTATGATCTATGAAGTGGAAGTACCTAGAAATTTTGAATTTCGATTTTCTAAAAGAGACTTATGAAACTATATGGAATCTATGCAAAGAAAATGTTTTATTTGGAGTTGTCCAATTGTAGTTGCATGGATAGACATGTAGATGTCTACAAAAGCCAAATTAAAGCGTAACTAAGCTTAGATCCAAATCATCAATGAAATACCTCATAATAAGTGTGTACAAGATACACATCAAAACCACATGTCCAAATAGGGATTTGGAATAGGATGTGTACATGACACAAGCCTATTGTATGTATCTACCTAGAGGTTATGATATATGATAATCTTTTCTATTATAAGATATAAGAA
This sequence comes from Heliosperma pusillum, assembly GCA_022085475.1. Taxonomy (NCBI): domain Eukaryota; kingdom Viridiplantae; phylum Streptophyta; class Magnoliopsida; order Caryophyllales; family Caryophyllaceae; genus Heliosperma; species Heliosperma pusillum. Next base: position 7,974 of record JAIUZE010071644.1, on the reverse strand, counting down.
GGGTTTCACTCGAATTGTCGAAAGTCATGTATAGACATGAAAGTCAGTGGGAGTTAAAGTCATGTATAGACATGAAATTAAGTGGGAGTTTAAGTCATCATGTAAAGACATGAAGTTCAGTGGGAGAAATTTTTTTCCACGTGAATGACGTTTCACTCATTAAGAGTGACATATTCATATTACCTTTTTTAAAGGAGTGGTTGGATTTTAATGTTGGATGAAAGAGGGCAACGTGTATACTGAAATCAAAATCTATTGTGGAATAGAAGATTTTAGCTTGGCATTTAAAAGGTATCTTATATCGATAAGATCCTTAATCTATTCAACAAGTTAAATAGGTTGTTTATGTTGATAAAAGGGGGATCACTATGAAAGGGTCATAGTCATCCACTGAACCTAAGAGTTGTTGATCACATGATATCGATCATGTGTGCCATAACATGCACATACCTAAATGAATTGTATGCTAGGAGCATGACAAGTCCATAACAAATCAATCCAGATGAGTGTCATTGGATAGCCTACAAGAACATCCATAGAGTTCTCGAGGAGAATTAGGGATATATTCTTGTGTTTGGTAGAGAAAATTTGACAATGTGGTAAAGGTTACACAAACCCAAATTTCCAAACTTATAAAAGGATTTATCGAAATCCTAGGCGTACTTTTGTTATATAAGAAGCGAATAACTAAAAGAATGATTGAAGAGTCAATCATTATAAATTCTACAAATAGAGACGTAGTACATTATGATGAGAATAAGGTGGCTTACAAGGAGCTAATGGTAGCTCATTTCACCTAAATACCTATCAGTTATCGTGATAACAAGTGGGAGTATCTTTCAAGTTAAAAAGCCCAACACTAGATAGAGATCTAGACATGTACATACATGAATTCATGTTATTAGGAATAACGTTGTATGGAAGGAAAAAGCAATTCACAAGGTTGGAATAAATGAATATATGGTATATTCACTACCCAAGCCTTGATTGCATTTAATAAGATCGTCGTGAATTGTCATAGACGAAATAAACTTTAGATTATATGATATGAAGCAATAACATTGTGTTGATTGTTCATATATGATAATCACATTTATCGTTTGAGTTTTTTAAAAACTTGTTTTGTGCTTTGTTATATCCAAATGGATTGTAGAGACAATTTTGGACTCCATTAAAATGGACTGATATAACATAGCATTGGCCCCTAGTCACTTTTATGAGGTGACATCTCGAAGTGACTAGATTGTGGTGCGATTGATGACAAGTTCAAGTGTCATAGGGTCATAGGGATGACCAATCAATCACATAGACAGACTGTAAGAGACACTCTGTCGGGAAGTGACCGCTTATAGAATTCTGGCAATTCTTGTAGCCTGGTCGTGGCAAGAGCTACTAGTATTCTTTTGAGTCAATTCTTTGACTAAAGACTGTTCACCTAAGGTGGCACAGTTTCAGAGTGACTTTGATTTATGCTCTACGACCTACGTAACTGGGGTCAATGGGCATCTTTTGGGTCATGATGAGTTGTGGCTATGCAAAGGGAATAGTGCGATAGGAATTGTCCACCCCTTGTCAGGGTTGTTTTTAATCTCAAGGCCACTCGAGGAGGAGTAAGCTGAAAATGCGTGGCCACGCTCGGAAGGTATCTATGGTAGATAATTCCGGTCAGACAGTTACTCTCCAGATCGAGGAAACCACTCTTGATATGATCAAATGCAAGTACGACCTACAAGACACCTTGCATTGAGTGGGAGATATTGTAATAGGACAAGAGAATTGGTGACGCACACTTGTCTCGGACAAGTGGGAGATTGTTGGAGTAAGTGTCCTCAACAATAGTGCGATCACATAATTAAATCTCAATAATAAGAATACAAAAGGGATGATGAATATTATAGTCAACTGGTCAACATAAATCGGTAACGATTGGCTCAATTGAGTTTGACGTTATTGTCGTATGACGGTGGTGATCAGTTGATCCCTTGAGGTCACACCTAAAGGACAATCCCCTAATCATGTACATTAATTAATGGTATAGCGATACAGATTAATTAATCCCTTAAATTGAACCAAGTTTAAATTGTAAGTGAGAAATATATCTTATTGTAATATGATTAAATAAGATTCTTTTAGTGATTTAATTGTTATATTACTAAGAATGCATTATGTTTATGAAACATTTGAGATAAGTTAATTTGGTTAATTATAATTACAAATTGTTGTAGATTATTTTAACCAAATATGAGAGGACCCATTTTATTTACATGTAATTATAAAATGTGACGTAAAATGTTAAGTCTAATTTATTTGTTATGAAATTGCATTTAAATTGGTTAAATGCACATTTATAAGCAAAATTACATGTTACATGTCACATGTCACACTTGTGACAAATGACAAATTGCAAAAATAAAATGGACACCCATTTTATATGGGTGCAGTGGTTTTGTGGTGATGGTGGGTAGGTTTTTAGTTTGTAATTTTATTCTAATTAAGAATTAGAACAAATGATTACTACAATGACCCATACACTCAACCTAACATTGTTAAGAACAATGTGAAAATGACAACACCCCACCCATGTGGGTGTGTGTGTGTGACCGGTTTTGAGCAAGCCAAATAGGGCTTGTTTTTCCTCTTATTTATACTACACCATCTCATATAATTCATGACATGCAAAATCATTTCTTCTCTCTAACATCTCACTAAACTTAAGAAGTTTACATAAAACTTAGAGTTCATATTCTCTAATAATATACTAGTGTAGTATTAAGAGTTATTAGATCATTTTAAAGGGCTATTACATTTAATACTAGTGTAGTATTATTTTGTAGAGATTAAGGGTAGTCTTGGGTGCAACTAATTGGAGGTTTTCTATTTTGAAACTTGGAATTCATCCTCATCTTACTAGCTCAAGATCAATATTTGAAAGGAGTTCAAATATTGTGCCCATTTCCATATAATCAATGTAAGAAATGGTTCTTTCCTGTATATTTTGTTATGCATGCATAAGATTTATTTAGTTTAAGAGTAAACTAAATGTATTATGATATTAGAAGTGTCTAATATCGAGTTTAAGAAACTTACAAGCGGTATCAAGAGCCAAGGTTGTTGCATGCATAATCGATTTATAGTTTTTTCGGGTTATGGTAACTTAAAGAAAACTAGTAATTTGTGTTTTATAAGATAAAATCACAAAGTTGTTTGCATGTCAATATATTCTGGTCCTAATATGATTTTAGGTCATTTTGATGATTTATGGAAATTTATAGTGCTCAAATATGATTTTTAGTATTTTTATTACATTTTAATGAGTAAAATGATGTTTAAATTGCTAAAAATAGTTAGATTTATCTTCTGACCTTGAAATTTTTACACAATATCACACATGCATTTTACTTACTGTATGTAAAATTTCGTGTGAAGTGGACGTATTTCGTGTGATTTATGATTTTTATATGATAAAATGAAATAAATAAAGGTCAAATGGTTAAAAATACTTCCGCTTTGAATCTGACTATGAAATTTTAGTATGTTGTCACATGCATGGTTTCCTGTCAGACTGGAAATTTTCAGACTGATATGATTTGTCTAGCATGATTTATGAATTTTTAATGTAAAAATGGCATAAATAGTGACTAATTTAGCAAATATACTTACAATTTGAATCTGATGATGAAATTTTAGTATGTTGTCACATGCATGTTTTCCTGTCAGACTGGAAAAGGTTAGGCTGATGTGATTTGTCTAGCATGATTTATGGATTTTTAATGTAAAAATGGCATAAATAGTGACTAATTTAGAAAATATACTTCCGATTTGAATCTGATGATGAAATTTTAGTATGTTGTCACATGAATGTTTTCTGGTCATACTGGAAAATTTCAGACTTATTTGATTTGTCTTGCATGATTTATGAATTTTTAATGTAAAAATGGCATAAATAGTGACTAATTAAGAAAATATAGCTAAAATATTTTTCATGTCAAGAGAAAATTGTTCCTGGTTGCATAAATGTCCCACATTTCAGATCTAAAGTTGAAAATTTAATATGATTAATTTTTGCATGCTTTATGTATTTTATTTGATAAAACCGATAAAGCACAACCATTTTTCTCTAAACCGATTCGAAATTTTTAAACCATGATTTTTGACATTATGAGTGTCATGGAAATGTTCCAGAATGTACAAAAATTTAAAATTAAAAATTTGAAATTATTGTAATTAAATTTGGATTTATTTGATTAAAATATGATTTTAAAAGTCTAATATGAGCAATTATATAACAACAAGTTGAATTATTGTCAAAAAATTGAGTGATGACTATATTTTGAGGCCTAAATGAGTTGGGATAATTAACTTGGACTTAAATATGATTTAAGTATTGTTTGGTGATTTTAAAGTGTTATTATCACGTATTTCCGTAAAACCAGGTTATATTCGATACAAACCGTTAATTAGTGCGATTTGGCATTTAACATGAGCATGTTTTATACATATTATAATGCTGCATTTTATTTATGAATGTCATATTTTCAATTTATGAATGTCATATTTTGGTTTATGTAATTTGGAATTATGTAATTTTTCCTTGTATGGCCTTAGTTTTAATTGATATTGCCCGAAATGTAAGGGAATATTGATTCGGTTGTAATTTAATGTGATCTCGAATCACTTTTATTGTATTATGTTATTTTACAAATGTATAATAGGAAATTATTGTAATTTTATTATATATTTTGTAACTAATTGTAAAACCGGAGTTTCCCAAAGACGGTGCCATTCGGAAAGGAGTTCCGAGAGAGACGGTGACCTAGGGAGGCGTGCTTATGAAGTTCAAGGGACCAAAGGAGTTGGTTTCCGAACTTGTAATAGATTATATGATTTTCTATTCTAAGAAAGGCCATACTAGGAGTTTTATTTTTATGCTTGCATTTTTACTTAATATGTTTGCATGCATTGCCAAATCGCCATAACATGACATGCATATTTATCGAGTATTCGACCGTGTCAATTTAAATAATCGTTAATTCATCGATTTAGTTCACTTTAATATGATAGATTATAAATTGACAAGACCTCTCATAATAAATAATTGAGATCAAGCCTTACCAAATGTTAGAACCCATGAATCCCAATTTCGCAAGGAAGTAGGCTCGGCTCACCGGGGTGCTAAACTTGTTACGTTGGGTAAGTGGGGTAATAACTGTTATTATTTCGAAATTTGGATTGAGCTCAACGGAAGTATTCGCGACCGTAGCCGCATGTGTTCCGGGCTAAAGATAAATATTAATGTAATATTATCGACCGAGAGTTCTAATGTAGAATCGATTAAAGAGTTAATCCACCGAATTATGTTAATGAGGGATGAATCGGCTTACCGTGCCCAAATTGATATGAATTTGGATCTCGGAATCATTTATAATAGTTGGGTAGAGGTCACTATTTAAATGCTAAACTTGTTTAAAATGTTTACAAGTATTTAAAATGATAAATGTTGACATTTCCTTTATGTCTTTAAAAATTGTAGTCATAATTGTTTATTCGCAATGGCAAATGCTAATTCATCCACCACCACCTATGCTTTACATTCTCACGAATGTCTCATGGCTTCGATCCTTCATGGATCGATGCAAGTTAGAAAAGAATGGCGCTAATTTTACCAATTGGGATATGCAACTCCGCTTGGTCGCGGCGGGTGACGACAGGTTTCGTTACCTTGCCAAGGCCTCTCCCACCACACCTAATGAAAGGTCAACCGCCACGCAAGGCGAGCCTATGAGGCTAGCCACAAAGAGTCCGCCGTGATCAAAAACGTTTTGATCTTCTCATTGGAAGCCAATGTCCAAAGGAGTGCCATAAGATGAGCACGGCCTATGAGATCTATGCCTAGCTTGTGATCATGTTTTTCACAAGCTCCTAGGATCTTACAATATAAGACGGTTTCCACATTATTCGACATGAACCAAAAAGGAGGGCCAAAAGTTAGCCCTCATGTACTCAAATTGATTGAGCATGTCGAGACTCTTAAATTGCAAGGGGTGACCATTCCCGAACAACTCGTTATCGACCAAGTCTAACATTCCTTGGGGAAAATAAAAGCATATGTGAAGTTTAGGGTAAATTACAATATGCATAACATGAGAAACCTTTCTTCATGAATTGCACAAGATGCTTGTGCAAGCTGAGAGAGACATGAGACTAAATGTTAGCACCTCCAAGGATATAAAATAGTAAGGGGAAGTTCAAGAAATGTGGTAGTAAAGGGAAGATGCCCTCCACTTTCAAAGGAAAGGGTAAAGCTATTGAGAATAGCCCTCCCATGCCCATTATTGTAATGGCATAGGGCATTGGAAGAGGAATTGCACTAAATATCTAGGAGATATCAAAACTGGAAAGATGTTTCAGTTGGTAATTTATCCCTTTTTCGTTTATGTAATGATCTCAACTTTGGTATAAGATACAAGTTGTGATTCTTACCCTATTTAATTGTAATTAGGGCATCCTAGCAAAGATAAAGGCAAGGACAAGCAAGCCTAAGAAAGCTCTTCAAGGGAAGCTAAGGTAGCTACCCATGATTGAAGACCTATGGAAGCTTTGTCTCATTTTGAATTGTCAAAATTTTGGGATGTATTTTGAGACATTGTTTTTAGAACTTTTATAATTTTCTTGTTTGACATGGAAATTTGTTTAATTCCTTTTATTGACATTGGTTGTAATTGGATTTAGTGACTTGGTTCTCAACCCAAGTCATTCGGTTTGTTGAAACTTTTAGTTCTAAAAAACTTGTCATCATACTATACTTGCACAAATAACATAAATTATATCGACTCAAATTGATCATGTAAATATTATGATGATGGGATCATTATAATAAAAGGCTAAGAATTTTATTCTCACCTTGAAAGATCAACTGCTAAGTCAAAATTGAATTATTGAACTCAAAATAGGGAATCTAGCAAACCAATTGGCCATACCACTTATAAAGAAAGTAAATGACATGAATATGAGTTCACCTCTTTAGCTCTTATAGAACTAGTCTATGTTGAAGCTAAGATTCGATGTCTTTACAAAGAAGTCTTTAGTAGATCACTTAAGGTCATGTTGTGATGCTTCTACCTACCTTACGAGTATGAGTACAAAAATGTTTGTGGCTCATAAGGCTATCTTTTACGAAAATAGTTGTATTTTTCTAAAGATAGAGTGGGAGAAAATAAGCCACAACGAAAAACTAGTTAGGAACTAGTGAGAAAACCAAAAGAAAGTGTTCTTAGGTTAAACTCAAGACTAGTGAGGAGACCAAAAGAAAGCGTTCTTAGGTGAATCCTTAGACTAGTGACGAGACCAAAAGAAATTGTTCTAGATATAATAAGATTATGATCTATGAAGTGGAAGTACCTAGAAATTTTGAATTTCGATTTTCTAAAAGAGACTTTTGAAACTATATGGAATCTATGCAAAGGAAATGTTTTATTTGGAATTGTCCAATTCTAGTTGCATGGATAGACATGTAGATGTCTACAAAAGCTAAGTTAATGTTTAACTATGCTTAGATCCAAATCATCAATGAAATACCTCATAATAGGTGTGTACAAGATACACATCAAAACCACATGTCCAAATAAGGATTTGGAATAGGATGTGTACGTGACACAAGCCTATTGTATGTATCTACCTAGAGGTTATGATGATCTTTTCTATTATAAGATATAAGAAGAGTTTCACTCGAATTGTCGAAAAGTCATGTATAGACATAAAATTTAGTGGGAGTTAAAGTCATGTAAAGACATGAAATTCAGTAGGAGTTAAAGTCATGTATAGACATGAAGTTAAGTGGGAGTTTAAGTCATCATGTAAAGACATGAAGTTCAGTGGGAGAAATTGTTTTCCACGTGAATGACGTATCACTCATTGTGACTAACGTATTCGTGTTACCTTTTTGAAAGGAGTGGTTGGATTTTAATGTTGGATGAA
>JAIUZE010071643.1:0-25138 GCA_022085475.1 Heliosperma pusillum | reverse complement strand
AATTATTTAATTAAACGGTTTTCATAATATTATTATTTCTCACATGGTAGAAATTATAGCATGAGATTGTAGTTTAATTTGATATTCCTTAAGTCAAGCGGGTTTCGTAAGAATTAATAATTCACATGTTAGAAATTAGAATAAAATAGCATGAAATGAATATGATGTTCTTATGTGCAAGCCTAAATGGCTAAGACTCTGTTTCTAGCCGGTTTGACCAAACGGGTTTGGTCAAACTATGATCTAGTCAGCCCCGTTTTGACTGATGACCCGTCGCGGGACTCGGGTCGGGGATTTGTCTTCAGGTAAGGTTTTTATTTAATGAATGAATGAATGAGCCTTAGTAGATATGAGGCGATATGATATTTGAATGTGATTTATATGCAATTAGTCACATGATAGGAAGTTTTTCCCGTGACTGTTTAATTGTATGATATATTTCGTGTTGACTAAGTACTCATAGAGAATTATGATTTTATGGCGTGTTGACCATTCTAATTCTAAATGAGTACCTTAGACCATGAAATTGATAGCATTACTATCTTAACGAGAATATGGAGTTCAAAGGCTTGATAGTTTGGTGTCACGGCCTGGGGATTATGTACCAAGACGGGGCATGGCTGCCTATTGCTTCCACTTTGGGAAATGGAGCCAGCTTAAGTACTAGCCAACCCTTTGGTGGATTTCCTTAGGGTACTCATGTGGTCTTATCATGAGTCTTGGGTGCGGTGGTTTATCCGTATTTCTCTAGGTCTGCGCAGTCTAGGATTAGGGTAGAGTGGTATCTTGGCCATGTTTTAAAGGTAACCTCTGAGCTAAGATATTTGCTTTGTATCTTGGCCATGTTTTAAAGGTAACCTCTGAGCTAAGATATGTGCTTTGTATTTTGGCCATGTTTTAAATGTAACCTCTGAGCAAAAATATATGTATTCCCTACCTCGTGGTATAGACTCGAGTTACAGAAGTCGACTATTGACTGTACTAAGAACTTATGCCTGTTTCTAGACGTATTGGTCTTTCTTGTTTGATGATTCTATGAATCTTAGAAGGTGAGATGCAAGCCGGCTAAGGTTGATAGAGTTTGGATTACCGGTTGTTAACTGATTCACATGATAGCTTGTATGATTAGGGTCGAGAGTATCATGGCCATGTTTTAAATGTAACCTCTGAGCTAAAATACTAGCTTCCCTACCTCGTGGTATAGGTTGTTAACTGATTCACATGATAGCTTGCATGAGTAGCTTAGCCTTTATATGCTAGGTTATATGTTAGTTATTTGTTTCATAACATGAAAAGCATATCGTATATGTTAAGGCTTTGTATTTTCCATATACATCTCTTTTATGGTATTCATGTTTTATTAAACTCGACATTTCGTGGCTGGGAGAACTCGGAGTTACTCCCCACTGACTGTGGCTTCCGTGTTTACATTTAATGCGGTTGGCAGGTTTGTGATGCATGCTTGGGTACATTGACGAGCTAGCGAGTGAAGTATTACCTTGGACCTATATTCGGTTCTCAGGATTGTATTATTTAATACACTCTTTTATTTCCGTATTTATTAGGGAGATATGTCTCCCGTTTTAGATACTTCTTATGTATAACATTATTTCTTTTTTTTTGTTATGAACTTTTTTCTTTAAGACACCTTTGTTATGATGAATATACTTAATGGTAGGTTCCGGTTTTAAAATTTACCGATTTTCACTAAAGTGAACCTATTAAAAACGTATTCTCATCTTTTATTTATTTAAATTACTTGTTTATCTTTCCGCAAATTCGAAGGTGTCACAGCATGCATTTTAGAAGTAGTTGTGAAGATTTGAGATTGCATACTCGGGTATCTTGGTCTTTGGAAGAAGTCTTTAGTAGGATTGAAACAATTGTAGTCGGGTTTGGTTCGAAACCGTGTCATTGGGGAAGTGTTGATTGAGTCGAGATTGTTGGTGACTTAGGGAAATTTTCTTGTGAACTTGAAGGCGAGGAGAAGAGGGAAGAGTGCTCCAGGCCGGGTACCCGACAGCCGGTGCCCTGACCGGCCTAGAGCACTCCAGAAGCTAACTTTTGCAAAATGGAGAATCAAAGAGCAGGTGCTCTAGGCCGGGCAGCCGGCGGCCGGTGTTCCGACCGACCTGGAGCACATCAGTGTTGGAAGTTTCAAAAGCAAAAAAATTTCACCTTAGGTTCCAGGCCGGACAGCCGGCAGCCGGTGTGCCGACCGGCCTGGAGCACACAATCACTGAAAAATTGAAGTTGGAAATTTTTGAACTGAGTTCCTGGCCGGGCAACCGGCGGCCGGTGACCATACCGGTTGGGAACACATCAGTATTAAAAAAAAGCTCGAAGGCAAAAAAAATCAAAAAAAATTCACCTTGGGTTCCAGGCCGGGCACCCGGCGGCCGGTGCCTAGCCCGGCCTAGAACACATCAGTGGCTTAATATCATGCGACGGGTCTTCTTCTTTCCTCATTTCTCCTTTGATTTTTCTTCTTTCTTTCTCCTTCTTCCTTCAATAAACCCACAAAAACTCCACAACAATCACCACAAACTCCACTAAGCCACCATTAAACCTCACTAACAACCCACTACACTCCACAAAATCTTCCCACAAATCAAAACCCTCAATGTTTTCCCAAATTTTTCCCCAATTTGAATTGATTCTTACTCAAATTCACCATGGCTCAACAACAACCTAGAAAGAGAACTCGGGCTCAACTTGAGGCAGAATTGGAAGCACAACTCCAACAAGTGATTGTGGGAACGGGTCCGGATGACGACTTTTCGGATGTGGTCTTCAATAGCGACATTGCTAGAGGTAAGTTCCAATGTTTCAAACGCCGTAACCTTCCCCATTCCCGATTCATTTGTAGGAATTCTATGCGAAATTCCGGCCTTGATACCGTGACCTTAGAACTTTTTAAAGGTTTAGGGATGGGGGAGCTCTACGGCCAGCACTTCCGCACTTACCCCCGTCTTACATGGGAATTTTTGAGTTCTTTTAGTCATGAAAAGGACCGCAATACGGGCATGGTTAAGACGGTTACTTTTCGCCTCCTCAATGTTGCTTATACCATCCCCTTGGAAAGATTTTGTAAAGTTTTGGGTGTCAAGTTTCACAAAACTTATAAGGTCCCGGAGAATTTTAACTTGAATGATGTTTGGACCGCAATTTCGGGGATGGGATTTGAGAAGGGGCTTAGAAACCGGCAAATGCTTGCCACAACGCTCCTATTCGAATATGGCATAGATTCATGGGTTGGACCTTGTTTGGGAGGGAAGAGTGTCACAACTTCTGGGCCGATGAGCTCTCTATTTTAGCGGCTTATTTGTTTCAAAAGCCGAATAAATTTGGGGTAAACATTGGTCACCACGTTGCTCTTCATTTCCAAATATTGTCTAATGATCCTTTTAGCCCTACCGGGATTCACATTGGGAGAATTGTTACAAAGATAGCCAATGCTCTTTGCAAAAATGCATTTGATAAGAGGAAATTGAGGTGTTTGAAGGGGAGTTCTTTATTGACGGAGGAGTATATAACTGCTAAGCTTGAGTGGGTTGTGAGGCGAGTTGAAGACGGGAAATTATATTGGAGGGTCCGAGGGAGCAACTTCATTCCCCCTCCCAAACAGTGAGGCTATGAGAGTTGTTCCCGATAGTGAGCATTATCTCCTCCCCTTAGAGGAATAGAACCCTCAGCAGCCACTTGAAGAGAACCCTCAAGACCAATTAGCTCCCATCACCGCTTTTAGGCGAGATCCCACTATCCCCGTCACCACCTATAGGAGAGAACAACAAGGCCCCACTCCTACTTCCTTGCCTTATGTGAACCCCTCTTTTATTCATCAGCAACAATGGCGTCCTTGGCCTCATTCTTCCCAACTCGAGGCATCCTCTTCTACCACTCCTAGCTACCCACCTTTAGATCCTCCCTTGATTAAATTCATGGCCGATATGACTTTGCCTCTGAGGCGGCGGCTAGGGATAGAGAGACGGCAGCTAAGGAGAGAGAGGAGGAAGCTAGGGAGAGAGCGTTTTTGTCCCAAAGGACGGATCGGATGTACTATGACTTGGCTCTTGGCCAATACCCTTCCTATGATAATTGGTGTAGGGAGGGGTATAGGGAGCCCACTTGCCCGCATCCATCTTATTTCATGTGGCCCGAGGGTGGGTATGATCAGGGTTCGAGGGTGTTTGGGGACTTCAATGTCCATCATGATTACTATTCTTCGCCGGTTTTTGCTCAACCGGCAGTTGATGATGAGGAGGCGGATCCCGAGACAGCGGCCCAAAATGCCGAGTGGTTCGATAGGATGGGTCCTAGGTTCGAGATATTGGATGGTACCGGCTCTGGATCGGAAGCCGGGGGTGTAGATGAGTCTTATGCAGCGGCCGAAAGCGGCCATATTGATGCTACATCCACTGATTTTAGTGGATTCTCCTGAGACGGGACACCCATGAGTATGATCCCTTAAATCCAAATCTTCATCATGTTTATATTTTTGTATGCATTTAGATACTTGTAATATATCCTAGTTTAGTTATCCATTTAGTTGCATTCATTTAGGCTTGCATTAGAATTTAATTTTGTAAAATATCGTCACATGTTAAGTCTTGCATCCATATAGTGTAGTTTGCATTGCATTTCTTTTGAGCATTTAGATTAGAATCATGCATTTGCATTTTATTCGAAAACACAAAAAAAAAAATGAAAACTTTCCAAAATGCCAAAAACATGTTATTTGTTTTTACTTCACCCCTCACACCATGTAAATACCTAAGTGTGGGGAGGCAATTCCCAAAAAAAAAAACTTGTTTTATTTTCCTTTTTGCCCCTCTTTTCATAATTGAGTCACTTACTCGAGGACGAGTAAGACTTAAGTGTGGGGAGGATTTTATTTTGTTTAATTTCTTTTGTATATATCGTTGATATTTGAAAAAAAAAAGTCGAAAAATGCCTAAAAATCGAAAAATTTGAAAATTTTCCAAAAACAATATGTTTAAATTAGTTTGTATATAGTTTATTTTGTATATATTGCCGTGTGTTTCCTCTTATCTCCATCCATAGGTGCGCCCCACATCATAAGAGGCACGAAAAAGGGGAAATGAAGACGCTTTGGTGAAATCTTTCCTATTCTCTTCTCCCTTATCTCCTTTTCTTCTTACTTGAGGACGGGATGTGTTGATGACGATGTTGTGAATTTTGTTGATTGGCGTGTGTGCCACTTGTGTGTTGTTAGGAGATAGGATTAGCTTGTGTGTCATATAGTCGGTTAGAGCATGTGTATTTAGGTTGTATATATGCTAGATTGCATCATGGCATATAGTTGCGTTTAGAAAAATGATTTTATAATTGTCTTTTTGAAAAACTTGTTGAATGTGCATAGTCCCTTTTAGCTACTTTTTTATTCATAATGTGTTCATCTTAATCGTGGAATTTTAGACTCCCTGGGTTGTGCATTTCTAGTGAGTTTTGACCCGTCTACTAATGCCGAGTCTCGAGTTTGCGCTTATTCCACCTCGACAACCTCAATTGATGTGAATATTCCGTTAGTTGAAAGAATTCTTAGGTGACCGTCTTGCTATGTAACCAACCTTGATTCATTGTTCTTCCACTCTTACTCAACAAAGGAAACAAATCAAACAAGCTAAAAATATTGAGTCAAGTATCATATTTTCTTTGTTTTCGTCGAGGAAATGCAAAACGGAACTTCTAGGGATTCTAGTGGGCCCATATCTAGGGTCCCTTTCGATGCCACTACGGTGGGGATACCCCTATTGTTGGTTCCGACCGCGTGTCCTTGACGGAAACCGTGTGCTATCATGCCAATAATTGCAAATCAATAATGCAACTCAAAAAGAGAGAAAAAGAAAAAGAAAGAAAAGTGTTGAAATGAAAATCTTGCAAGCAATTAGACTCAAATATCCTTTTTCTTTAACCTTTCTTGGATCATTTGCCCTTGAGTTGCATAGTGAGACGGGACGACCCTTGTGTCTCATTTCTTTGAGAAACGTGAATTCTATATGTTATTGTGCTTAATAACGTCACGAGGATTTCATTTCCATCTTCCATTTTATCACTTTTGACCAAGCAAATAGTAGACGGAGCTCAAAATTCTCATTAGACTTGCACCACTAGGAGGCGAACATTTTTCCATGCTTTATGATACTAGTGGCTTATAAGGATCATGCATTTATTTAGACGGTTTTCCTCATAGATACTTTCGTCACATGGATGAGACATGTGATTTTTCTTTTGTTAGATGCATTCTTGTCATGGTCTTACATGCCTATCATTTGGATGTATCGCGATTTTCCACAAGCCCCTACTTGCCTTGCAAGGAGGTACTCTACCTCATGAGTATCTCGTTGTGAGTTGAAGGGACGGAGGAGGCCCGTTAATTGCCTACCGTCGGATATTATTAGTAGTTTAGGTCGTAGCATTAGTGTTAGTGTAGTGTTTAATAAGGGGACATATAGGTCTCGATTCTTGTTTACCTACTCGAGGACGAGTAAGTCTTAAGTGTGGGGAATTTTGATAAGCATTTAATTAGTTACATTTTTCTCTCGTTTTCGTCCCCATTTTGGCCCTTTTACACGATTTGCGTACCCTTAATTGCATTTTGCTTCCCGATTTCCCGTGCTATGAATGTCGGTATCATTTTGCAGGAATTAAGGCGGAAACGAAGAAATCAGTGCACAAAGGCCTTGCATGAGTTGGGATTCGGAGATGAGAAGAAGAAATGAGGAGAAGGAGCCCTCAGGTGGCGCAGGCCGGTCCTCTGACCGGCGGCCGGCCACCCGGCTCGAACCACAACCCCCACAAAGAAAGGAAAAAAAGAGGGAGAAGAAATAGGCCAGGTAGCGCCGGCCGGGCACCCGGCGGCCAGCCCACTACCCGGCCTGCGCAACATCAGAATAGAAGAAGATACTGATGTGTTCCAGGCCGGCCATAGGGCCGGCGGCCGGGCACCCGGCTTGGACTTACATCTCCTATACTTAGAATATTTTTTTGAAGACGAAAAGAAGGAAGAGTCAGATGTGCTCCAGGCCCGTCAGAGGGCCGGCGGCCGGCCAATCGGCCGGGAACACAACACAGCAATTTCGCCCCCTCTTCTATTTTCTTTCTTAATTTTGAGATACCTATATATACCCTCCCCCTAATTTTTGTAACCACCTTTTTCATTAAATCTTAGCACAAAACCCTAGAAATTTTGTAATCTCTAATACTCACTAATTACTCTCTTAATCGTTCCTTAATTAAGTTTAATTTCTCAATTCAAGTTAGTAGATCTAGTCTCTCTAAGTAGAACTATCATAGTCTTGGGTTTGTATTGAAGATTTTGGGTGAAGACATTCTCCTTATTCATTAATACAAGCATTGTTGGTATAAATTTCTCATCTTTTAGTTGTTTATGCAATTTATTTCATTTCAAGTTAATTATTTGTCATTTGATTGTTAGAATTATTCATTTCCAAAGTATGATGTTCATCTCCCTATTTTTATTGCTTAGTTGTTTGATTTCCTTTAACATGAGTGAGTAGCTTCCCTCTAGGATTTAGGGGGAGCCTAAGGGAGGATTATGTGGGATAATTAGTTGAGTGATTAGTAGGCTTATGGATATAATTAGAGTATTACCCATATGCACACTAGGTGTTTGATGAATTGTGTAAACGAAAGTTACACACTTTATCAAGTATTGTTTGATTATCTCTTAAGCGACGGTGGTAGAGACGATTAGACTAGTGTTTATATGAGTAATTTGAGACAAATGTGATAGCTTTGTTGAAGATTATTAATTGTTGAGGCATTAGCAATTAATTCTACTCAAGCTTATTACCCGCTTGCTAATTACTTGACTAACCCATTGATTCCCCCTAAGGTGAACCCTTTACCTTAGTTTTCCATAAATTGTTTTTACCATATCCTTTTAGCAATTTCTTGCATTTAGTAGTTCATAGTTAATCCAACTCTTGTTAGGCTAGAATAGGACTCATTCAAGCTTGTAGTTGACCCCTCCATCCTCGTGGATTCGACCCCTATATACTACTTATATCAGGTTTATTTTTGATGTGTGAATTGACGATAAACAACTCATCACAGAGTTATCAGCTCATGTGGCGATTACGGACCAAAACAAATATAATGTAATTCAGTTCACTTTGTGGCGTTCAATGTTGTCGTACAATCCACATGAAAAACAAAATATGAAACAATACGATGATGTTATAAATAGTATATGAAAAAGAGACATTTATCTAATCCATATATACAGCTACTACAACTCAGGAACACGTTTAATTCCCATGGAAATAATGTGCCCTTCATGCTTATCATATTTTAACGGTTTAGTGAGAGGATCCGCGATGTTGTCATCCGAAGCAATCTTGTCTATCACTATCTCCTTTTGCTCCATGTAATCTCGGATCATGTGAGCCTTCCGAAGTACATGTCTAGACTTAGGCTCCTTAGCTTGGAAGATGGCACCTCTATTATCACAATAGATGGTGATTGGGTCATTCGAATTAGGAACTACGGTTAGTCCTTGTAAGAACTGACGCATCCATATAGCTTCCTTTGCAGCTTCCGAAGCGGCATAGTACTCGGACTCAGTTGTAGAATCTTCTATAACACTTTGTTTGGAACTTTTCCAACTGACCGCAGCGCCATTAAGAGTAAAGACGAATCCAGACTGAGATTTCGAGTCATCTCGATCCGTTTGGAAGCTAGCAGCTCTCGCGTAACCGATTGCGCATAGCTTAGTATCTCCTCCATAAGTCAATACCCAATCCTTAGTCCTTCGTAAGTACTTAAGGATGTTTTTAACAGCCATCCAGTGTGTTTCACCTGGATTGCCTTGGTACCGACTCGTCATACTCAATGCATATGCCACGTCTGGACGTGTGCATATCATGGCATACATGATCGATCCTATGGCTGATGCATAAGGAACACGACTCATGCGCTCGACCTCTTCCGATGTCTTGGGTGCCTGAGTTTTACTCAAATGCATCCCATAAATCATTGGAAGGTACCCCTTCTTGGAGTTGGTCATGCTGAACCTTTCAAGAATCTTATCTATATAAGACTCCTGACTGAGTGATAACATCCGTCGTGATCTATCTCTATAGATACGGATCCCCAATATGCGTTGTGCCTCACCCAGATCTTTCATCTGGAAATGGTTCTTTAACCATACTTTTACCGAAGATAAGAGAGGAATGTCATTCCCAATCAAGAGTATGTCATCGACATACAATATCAAGAAGACAATCTTACTCCCACTCGACTTGACATACAAGCATGGTTCCTCGACCGATCGAGTGAAACCATTCTCTTTTATCACCTGGTCGAAACGATGATTCCAACTCCGAGATGCTTGCTTAAGTCCATAAATGGAACGCTTAAGCCTGCACACTTTCTTAGGATTTTTAGGATCAATGAAACCTTCGGGTTGTACCATGTACAATTCCTCCTCCAAATAACCGTTTAAGAAGGCGGTTTTCACATCCATCTGCCAAATTTCATAGTCATGAAAAGCGGCAATCGCTAAGATTATTTGGATGGAACGCAGCATAACTACGGGTGCAAAGATTTCATCATAATGCACTCCTTGCACTTAAGTGAAACCTTTTGCCACTAGTGGTGTCTTATAGGTATCTGGTTGTCCTTCTACAGAATTCTTTATCTTATAAAGCCATTTGCACTGAAGAGGTCGTACCTTATCAGGCAAATCAACCAGATCCGATACGTCAATCTCATACATGGAGTCCATCTCGGATTGCATGGCTTCAAACCATAACTTAGAGTCGGAACAGGTTATGGCACCTTTATAGGTAGCGGGTTCGTTACTCTCTAGGAGTAATATGTCATCTCTATCATTCTCCTCGACCATACTAATGTATCTGTCTGGAGGAATGGAGACTCTACCCGACCTCCTAGGTTCCTGAGGAATATTAACCGTAGCAGAAGTTGAAGGAACATCTTCCTCCATTAGTTGCTCGGTTGTTGGTTCTTGAATCTCCGACAGATCGAAGGTTCTATTACTTGACTTGTTCTTGAGAAACTCTTTTTCTAAGAACTTCGCACTAGCCGCAACAAAAACTCGATGTTCGGTAGGCGAATAGGATTAATGACCAAACATTCCTTTTGGATAACCAATAAAGTATGTCTTGACCGATCGCGGGCCGAGCTTATCCTCGTGTCTCCACTCCCGAATAAAGGACAAGTTAGGGACCGTTCCCTTCCATATCTCATATGGAGTCTTGTCTACAGCTTTAGACGGACTTCGGTTAAGTATAAGAGCAGCTGACAAAAGAGCAAAACCCCATAGTGAACCAGGTACTACCGTGTGACTCATCATGGATCGAACCATATCAAGTAATGTTCGATTTCTCCGTTCGGACACACCATTTAATTGAGGTGTTCCAGGTGGAGTTAACTGTAATATTATGTTACACTCTTTAAGGTGTTGATAAAACTCATTTGAAAGATATTCGCCACCACGATCTGATCGAAGTGCTTTAACTTTTTTTCCCAGTTGGTTCTCAACCTTATTCTGGAATTCCTTGAACTTTTCAAAGGACTCACTTTTATGCTTCATTAAGTAGACATATCCGTATCTACTTAAATCATCCGTGAAAGTGATAAAATATCTATAGCCGTCTCTTGCGTTGATTGACATAGGTCCACATACATCAGTGTGTATGAGTCCTAATAGGTCATTAGCACGCATTCCAACACCTTTGAAGGAAATTCGAGTCATTTTGCCGATAAGACATGATTCACACGTGCCAAATGGTTCGTAATCAAATGGGGAGATAGTCTCATTCTCAATTAGCTTCTTTACACGTTTTTCATTTATGTGTCCCATACGACAGTGTCATAGATAAGTTTGATCTTTGTCACCAACCTTTACTTTCTTATTATTCACGTGTAATATGTCTGTGTTTTGATCTAAGATATAAATGTCATTCATGGAAACTGCTTTGCCATAAATCATTTCATTCAAAGAGAAAATACAGCTATTGTCTTTTATTGAAAATGAAAAACCGTCTTTATCAAGTACGGAAACAGAAATAATGTTCTTAGATAAACTGGGTACATAGTAACAGTTATATAAATACAACTCAAATCCACTCGGAAGTTGGATTACATATATTCCCATTGAGACTGCAGCAACTTTTGCTCCATTCCCGACTCTCAGGTCCACATCACCCTTTGGGAGAGGTGTGATGTTTTTTAGACCATGCATATGATTACACAGATGAGAACCACAACCTGTATCAAGTACCCAAGTTCCGAAACTTGCATGGTTAATCTCAATCTTATGAATATAAGATGACATACCAACAGGAGTGACGCGGCCTGCTTTTATGTCCTCATGGTACACAGGACAGTTCCTCCTCCAATGCCCAGTCTTGTGGCAATGGTGGCACTCATTGTCACTGTCCTTGCTCTTTGCCTTGCCTTGTGAGCTACTAGTCTCACCAGGCCTAGTCTTACACTTTCCTGACTTCTTAAACTTTGGCTTCCCTACATTTAGGTCGCCATGAGCCTTGCCCTTACCTTTGTTTTTGTTGGAAATCATGAGAACATCTTGCTTCATGCTCCCACTCAATTTCAGATCCTTCTCGGTCTGTACGAGAAGTGAATGTAGCTCATGAAGACTTTTCTTCATGTCATTCATGTAGTAATTTGCCCTGAAAAGGGCAAAACCATCATGAAGTGAATGAAGCACACGGTCAATGACTATGCTCTCACTGATTTTGCAATCAAATGCCTCCAGTTTCTCGACATTCTCAATCATATCAAGAATGCGTGGGCTAACCGGTTGGCCCTTCTGGAGTTCGCCTCAAAGAAGCGACAGGTATGCTCATAAGTAACGATTCTCGGTGCTTTTGAGAACTCGTTAGTGAGCGTGGTGAAAATCTTATTTGCACCTTGGGCAATGAAGCGTCTTTGCAAATTGGGTTCCATTGCAAAGATGAGTACGTTCTTTATCGCACCCGCTTCCATAACGAAGTCATTATAAGCAAATGACTCGTTAGCTCTTGTATTGGGGCCTGGGTTTGGCGGTATTGGCTCAGTCAAGTACTGGAGCTTTCCGTCAGCAATGGTTGCATTCCTTAATGCCGCCTCCCAGTCCGCAAAGTTGGACCCGTCATTCTTCAGTCGCGTGGACTGATTCATGTGGTCCATGAAAGTTTTAAGCCAGGACTCGCATGCGAGTGTGGCACTTGGCATAGGGACATCATTATGGCCAGCCATTTGTTATAAGCAGTATTATCAATATAAAACGAATTCTACACTGCGAAAAAGAAGAAAAACATAATAAGCATACTCATCGATATGAATTAAGTCTAGTGCAAAAACTTGTTTAAGGCGAAGACTCAAGCATTTATACAATTGACCTCCCTCAAGATTTATATAAGTGATCCCAAAACTCAATTATCAATAAATTGATAAGCCAACCTCTTGGCTAATTCTATCTTTAGAATTCTTGGTCGATAAAATTTTATCTATAGTCCATTATAATCACGAGAAACTCTTCGGATTATAATGTTGAGGTAAAATAAGTCAACACATACTACTTACCCAACGTAGAAGGGGTCATATGGAGAGTAAGGTCCTATATGCCTACCGACGAAGAAGGGATTCATAGTAGTTTGGCCTATAAAGACTAGTCTCAATTTTAGGTTTTAGAGGAAGATCCCATCAACTTTATTTTAATTTATTTTAAGTGAACGAATATCTAGCATGCGAGAATAAATAAACTAAGATGATGGCTTAAAATTCGAGTGACATCTTTATGTCTATGATAACTAACATCCAAACTATATGAGGTAACTTTCATGCAATTTTAGTAGTAGGTGGTTTGGTTTATGTGACATCCCTCGCGAATGCGGAAATATAAAACATACAAGCATGTGAATTATATAGCGGAAATAGGTAGTTTTAAAAACTTTTATACATGCAAGTTAAATAAAACGAGGAGTGTCAATATTCAAACTAAGTACGGAAATACAACAAAGAGACGGGGTCTCTTAAAATGTTAACAAAGAACAAGTGTTTAGCAAAACTAGCTAAAATCGTCTAGAGGTGAAACTTCCAGGGACAACGCCCGCTAGCTCACACCCGAACCCAAAATAGTCAAAGAAAAAAGCCATCCACGCTAGCAATCTGTTCATCCATGAAAAACATGAACGCCACAATCAGTGGGGAGTAACTCCGGGTTCTCCCAGCCATGTCACATTAAACGTACATATAAGGAAATACAAAAGTAAAATCATGCATATATAGATATACATGTGAGTTACGATAAGAATAAATAGGCAATCCAATATATAATGATAAGATCATGTGGGAACCAAATTCGAAACCATCATGTTATTCAAAGACTCGGGAAAGACACTCTTAGGCAACCGAATACGCTCTCTAGGGCTTGCATCTCACCGTTAGCGGTATAAGTTTGATAAGATTGAGACTCGACAGACAAACCAAGTCAAGTCATGCGATGATCACAATAAATCCAACATATTATCATCCATTCACGAACCAAGACATTGACGGTGTCCAATCATGCAATGAGCATGAATAATATCATGAAATCACGCATTCAAGAACAACGACACAAAGACGACCTCTCTCACGGTAAATGAAACGCACTAGCATCGTGTACATGGCAAGTATGATTATGGGCATCCACGGGAGTAAAACCTTCCCTGAACGCATACACGATTCAATCCATTTCGTATATGTAGACTAATTTCCTCCTGGTAGGAACGATAATTAAACGGCTCCTAATCTAAACCTGGCCAGATTCTCGGAATCACATTTTCCGATTCGACATGCGATGACGTTTCGCATCCAAGACTCGGTCTTACAAAGAAAACGCCGAGTACCCCAAATTCGGTAGATCAATTCACGAAAGAGGCGGAAAAGAGCTCAAGCCTCATAACAAGCGGTACGCTACATGCAAATAACACCACCTCGCAAGTACACAACATTTGACGGCCGGGTCGATCAACGCAATGCGTTCAACTCCCAACAACGTCGTCGTATGCCCACTAACACATGCATTAAGCAGTAGGATACCTCTCCGTTCCGACATTCCAGCCTTACGAACGGGAAGGTAGCAAAGGAAATGAGAGTACAAAGCACAAGACAAAATAGTGCTCAAACCGTATCATTTGTAAAAACCGACTCAAAGTGGAAACATACCAAAAACCGTCACAAAACATGTGATACAAGCGAGTGAAATGTAATACATTCAAAACAATAATATTATAAGTCGCTACGTAAAATTATACGATAAACGAACGATTAGAATTATTAAAAATGAAAACCGTAAACAACAATCACAAACATCTTCCAGCAGGAGCCAGCCGGTCAGGCTGACCGGCTGCCGGTCCACCGGCTCAGGCCATTTCCTCATACGAAAATCAACTTCAAACTTTCAGTGTGTCCCAGCCGGTCAGGTCGACCGGCTGCCGGTCAACCGGCTGCCGGTCAACCGGCTGGGACCAAAAGACCATTTGAAAAACAAGGAAGGAAAAGGGGTGTCTCAGCCGGTGGTCTGACCGGCTGCCGGTCGACCGGCTGAGCCCAACTTCATTTTCCAAAATTACGTAAAAATGCCAAAATATACAGCAGGTGCCCCAGCCGGTGGTCTGACCGGCTGTCGGTCGACCGGCTGAGGTCCCTAGTACACGAAAATGCCTTGCTTCATCCATGTTCAACATTCATCAATTATCGATTATCATTCTAATTCATCAATTCACATATGAATACTCAACAAACAACATCCATCAACAATAATACAAGTCATAAGTTTACTAACCATAATCTAAATACGGTTTCTATCCTAGAAATTACATAAAACACGTAAATGATATCGAGTAACCCTTCACCGTTACCTTTATGCGTCTTTACTACTCGTCAAGCTCCTCTTCAATTAGAAAGTAGTCTTTGTCGGGATCTTGGAGGTCACCACCTACAAGTAGATCATAAAAGATGAATAAAATTCATCTTGAGAAAGACGGAAAGTTTGAAAAGCGAGAAAGACGATGATTTTAATATCAATACGGATAGAGGAAGGTAAGAGGGGAAGAATGAGACGAACTTGCGTGAATTCTAGCAAGTAACGAATGAGCTAGGAGAATTCTAAGATTGAAACAAAGAGGGAGGGAAGGGTTTGGTTGCTTAAGGAAGAAGAAATGTTGAATGTGTTTGTGTTTGAGTGAAAATAGGTTAAGGGAGGAGTATGAGTATGTATAAGGAAAAACTCAAGGAAAGTCAAACTCGCCTTAAGACGGGATTCTCATGAAATCTCGCGGAAATTCCAAATACGAACTCGGAAATTCTAAATTCGACTCGGAAAATTAAATTTACGATTAAAACTATATTTCACTGAAAAGTAACTGTAAAATATTTTTACTAGAAAAATAGGGTACATTTCCGGGTGTTACAATCACCCCACCTTTTAAAAAGTTTCGCCCTCGAAACTTGAGGGAAAGAAAGATACCTTACTCGAATAGACTCGGATATTTACTACGCATAGAAGCTTCAGTTTCCCAAGTCTCTTCTTCGACATTAGCACTTCTCCACAAGATTTTCACCAACGGAACTACTTTACTTCTCAACTTCCTATCCTTACGATCTAGGATGCGGATCGGCTTCTCTTCAAAGATAAATTCGGTTCAAGCTCGGGCTATTCCTTTTGAAAGACATGGCTTGGATCACTAACATACTTTCTCAATTGAGAAACATGGAATACATCATGAACCTTAGCCAAATTCGGCGGCAAATCCAACTTATAAGCAACGGCACCAATCCTTTTCACAATATCAAAGGGTCCAATGTATTTCGGGCTCAATTTACCCTTAATACCAAACCTTTTAACACCCTTCATTGGAGATACCTTCAAGAATACCTTATCTCCAACTTCAAATTCTAAAGGCCTTCTTCGGATATCGGCATAAGACTTTTGACGGTCTTGAGCGGCTTTCATTCTATCACGAATGACCTTCACATTATCAATAGTTTCAACAAGAACATCGGGGCCTAAATCACGATTGTCACTCAATTGATTCCAACATATAGGACTCCGACATTTCCTTCCATAAAGAGCTTCATATGGAGCCATCTTGATAGATGCATAACTATTGTTGTAAGAAAACTCCACCAACGGTAAACTCTTTTCCCCACTAGACTGGAAGTCAAGAGCACAAGCCCTAAGCAAATCTTCTAAAGTCTGAATAGTCCTCTCAGTCTGACCATCCGTAGCGGCATGAAATGCAGTACTTATCAACAACTTACTACCCATGGCTTCTTGCAAAGCTTTCCAAAATCTCGAACAGAATCTCGGATCTCGATCGGATATAATCTCCATAGGAACACCATGATATCTAACAATTTCATCAACATAAGCCTTCGCTAAACATCCAAATTCCAAGTTTCTTTGATCGGAATAAATCTAGCACACTTGGTCAATCGATCAACAACAACCCAAACGGCATCTTTACCTCCAACGGTTCTCGGCAAAGCCATAACAAAATCCATAGAAATAGATTCCCACTTCCATAGCGGAATATCCAACGGTTGAAGCAATCCACCGGGCCTCTTGTGTTCAATCTTCACTTGTTGGCAAGTAAGACATCTACCAACATATGACACAACATCACCCTTCAAGTTCGGCCACCAAAACTGTAGCTTCAAATCCTTGTACATCTTATCACCTCCGGGGTGAATAGAATAAGGGGAAAGGTGAGCTTCATCAAGAACTCGCTTCCTCAAATCAAGAGCATCAAGAACAAATAAACGACCATGGAAACGAAGAACACCTTCATCATCAAACTTGAAATCTTTACCTTTACCTTCAAGAAGTTTGGCTTGAATAGACTTGTAGGTAAGATCACCAACTTGGCTTTCACGGATTTCACGTAGAAACACAGGCTCAGCAGTCATAGCACCAACATGAACAAATCCACGCTCTACGAATTCCAAACTCAACCTTCGAAACTCGGCACAAAGATCAACAGGTAATACATGCATAGAATTCAAAGCATGAGAAGCTTTCCTACTAAGAGCATCTGCAACAACATTTGTCTTCCCTTCATGATACAATAACTCAAAATCATAATCGTTCACCAATTCCAACCATCTTCTTTGCCTCATATTCAACTCTTTTTGAGTAAATATGTATTTCAAACTCTTGTGATCGGTGAAGATACGACAATGAACTCCAATTAGGTAATGTCTCCACACCTTCAAAGCATGAACAACGGCGGCCAATTCAAAATCATGAGTAGGATAGTTCACTTCATGAACTCTCAACTGCCTTGAAGCATAAGCCACCACCTTCCTATTTTGCATAAGAACACAACCTAATCCCATTTTAGAAGCATCTCCGTAAAACTAAAGTCTACACCATCTTCAAGCAAAGTCAACACCGGAGCGGTAGTTAACCTCTTCTTTAACTCTTGAAACGCTGCTTCACAAGCTTCATTCCATAGGAATTTGGTTTCCTTCTTCAACAACTGAGTCATCGGTCTAGCAAGCTTAGAAAAATCTTTGACAAACCTTCGGTAATAACCAGCTAAACCAAGAAAACTCCGAATCTCTCTAATATCAATCGGACTCTTCCAATCCACAACGGCCTCAATTTTAGAAGGATCCACCATAACACCTTCTTTAGAAATCACATGCCCAAGAAAGGACACTTTAGGTAACCAAAATTCACACTTAGAGAACTGAGCATACCACTTCTGTCGACGGAGAACACCCAAAATAATCCTCAAATGAATAGCATACCACTTCGGATTTGCCGTGGTGTTGGTCTTGTTCGTCGCACGACATAGCACGGGGCAGTCGTGTTGGCCACAAGACATGGGGATGGCGCCGTCGTGTAAGTCCCGCGAAATACCCGTGGTTGATTCGTATTGACCACGCTAAATGACAGTGGTAATGTCGTGTTGGCCAAACGTCATATCTATGGTGTTTTCGTAGTGGTTGCACGATGTTGCCATTGTTGTTGTCGCCATTTCCGTTGTGTTATAACCTTGTTCCGATTAGCGAGGAAGTATACCATTGACATAGCTCAGATTGATTATTTGTATTGGATGAAAATTGATTTTTTTTATTAGCTCACCAGACGAGTTTGGCGTTTGTACAATGAATTAGCTCGACCCATTCAAAAGCTTAGGTTCATCTAGCAGGAAATCATCCACCCTCATACAATGGCACAACCTTCATATCCTTATATTTGTTGGGTAATTTTTACAGAAGAACTAGAAGAAAGAAAGAAAAGTAGCTCCCTTTTTTTACAGAAGAAAGAAAGAGATGCAGGAAGAACTAGAAGAAAGAGATTGAAATGTGGGTCTATTTAGATAGATAAGGACATAAAGTCTCCAAACATGTGATTAAATCTCTTTTTTTTGTTTTTTTTTAGTAATTTGTTGTGTATTAATTCTCATTGAAAACACGACAATATTCGTCATTCGATCCGTCACAAGCTGAAGACGGGTCAAATATCATGAGTAAGACAAAAAGAAATTTCGTAGGTACTACCAAATTATTTGTCCTATCTAGTCAAATTGAGTAATATTTGACCGGATTTATTCTTAAGACGGATGTACCCGTCTTAAGAGAGACCAATTGGTAGTAGTGTTATTCATGAATGAATTTTGTATTTTCGGTCGGATCGTATGTTTGGAATTATATAGTAAACTGTTACATACTATGTAACATGTTTTAATTATCATTTAAGTTAAACTTTCGTTTTTTTGCTTATTTCCCTTCAATTATAATATTAATACCTATTATGTATTTACGTTTGCTTTGTTTTTCTGTAAATTTTGTAGATGGCAGAGAGGGGCCGCAAATCTAGACTTGATGTTTCTCATCGCCAGCAGGCTAAAGTACCACGTGTAACTATTAGGGTGAGATCGAGTAGTATCAGTACTACACCCGCGTTAAGGAATCCGGTCACGCAAACTGAGGGTGATTCAGATCCAGATGAGTCTTTTGAGGCGGAGTTTAGTAGAGAGCTTGAGCAAGATATGTCTAGGTCGAGTAATGAGAACAGTGATGAAGATCGTCGCGATGAGGTAATAAGGGTGAGGCGAGGGAAAAAGGGTAAATTTGTATCATATTCGGAGGGGGCGAGTAGCTCGGAATTCGAACCAAAAAGGAAAGTGAGGGCAGGCAAGGATGATACATCATGGATATTGAAAGATGCAGCACCTGGAGGTCCTTTTGAGGTTGACGTGATCCCTAGTTTTGGGGGACACATCGCGTACGAGTTGTGGACTTGCCCTAAGTCTGAGCGTAAGTTATTGACTAAATACACTAGGGAGCGTACCTTGGTCGATTTGAGGGGTTGGCAGATGTCCGACCGGGTTTTGCAGATGGTGGAGGCATCTGGATTTAGCCATTTGAGAGATATCATGCTAAAGAATATTAACATGCCACTATTGTGTGCGTTTATAGAAAGATGGCAGCCAGACACAAATACCTTTCACATGTCGTGGGGTGAGATGACCATATTACTACATGACGTTGAGGAGATTTTAGGCATCCCTATTGACGGACGGGTGTGTAGTATACCTGCAGAAGATCTTGCATCACCTGTTAGAGGTATGTCTGAGCTTTTTAGCATGACCGAGGTTGAGTTGGCACAAGCATTTAACGCCGAAAAAAATGCCAAGATCTATAAGGGAAATTTAGTCTTAGCGAGGGCATTAAAGGAGTTGTTGTCAGAGGAGAGGTTGGGTGCTGAGACTGAGGCACAAGCATACTTGCTGACTTTGTTAGGGAGCACTCTATTTGTAGAGAAATTAGGGGACCGAGTTCGGGCAAATATGTTTCCGATGCTTAGAGATGTGGAGTCTATTAATGATTATGCATGGGGTGCGGGCACTCTGGCATACATGTACCGTCAGTTAGGGATAGCTACACGTAGTGACTGTCGTGGTTTGTGTGGTTGTCTAACATTGTTACAATGTTGGATATTTGAGTATTTTCCTTCTTTCCGCCCCAATCTTACCACTAATGCTAGGCGTGGTGAAGTGCGAGCTAGATGTTGGGACAGTATAGGGACAAGATTTATTGGTGATGTGAGTGCGTTAAAGGCATACCGAAGGCAAATAGATCACATGCTACCAGAGACGGTGACTTGGGTCCCTTATGAGGACCCCCCAGAGACTGAGCACCCTCGTAGTCTTTTTACTGGTCTTCTTCGATTTGTGGATATTGTGGAGCCGTACCAGCCTGATCGATGTCTTCGCCAGTTTGGATATCGTCAACGTGTACCTGTTGCTATGGTCCGACCAGATAGAGCATATCGTCCTAGGAAATCAAGTTCCTACGAGGTTGAGTTCTTAGGGTCTTTGGGTGACCAACATTGGACTGAGTGGAGGGACCACCGCGTCGTAATAGACCGTGTTGCTACTATAGCCTTCCCTCCTCATTCTTCTACGGATGACTATAAGACATGGTATATAGCACATTCTCACCCTTACATCATTGTTGAGTCTGAACCGAGCTCTCCATTAGCCACGGATAAGGCTCATATTGTCGGCACGGTATGTTTTTTTGTACTCCTATTATATTTCCTAATACAGTTGATGTGCTTACTTTTTTTTTTTTTACGTTTTATGTAATTTCAGGTTGGTGTCACGGTCCTTCACAGATTTTCTAAATATGACAGTCTTAGAGATGAAGAAAGACACACAGATATGGATAAACTTTACACTGAGCTTGGTCCACAGTTACGTGACTACCATGGTAGGACTGACATTGGCATTAGAAATAATGGTGATACGGACGTGAATGAAGACGGTGGTTAATAGTAGATTGTCGACTATTTTATTTTTTTTGGTTGTTTTTTTGAATGATTTCACGTTGTTATTGTTTTTTATACTTTTGTAATACTTTACACAATTGTTTTAATTGCACGTTATTTGGATGGATTTTGCGTTATTGGTTTTGTTTTATTACGGGGTTGATTACTATTTAACACGCGCGATGTAATATAGATGAACCTAAGCTTTTGAATAATAAACATTTGCACTCAAAGTATGTTTGACAAATACAAACTAAAATCAATGCTCGCCCTGAAAATATTGCTCATATGACCTAGTTTGTCTCTCATACATCTGATCCCAGTCACGAACACTTGCATCGCTACAACCCCGCCACAATGGGTTAATTTGAGGCATAGGAGCATCACCATTAACCCGTATGCGCAGAAAATGTCGACCAGTATGCAACACCCACAAAATACCATAAGGTTGTGCAACACCAGGAGCTACTCGTATAGGTAGGAATGTAGAAGATCCATACCAATTACGCACTCCGTTATGAACCTGAGAACTAAGGAGACATATCGTCCAATTATACATTGTAGCAAATCCAAACAAGTCATAGCCAATCATCCAGTGGTCCTCACCACAACCGATATCGGACACCCAATTAATGCGTCTTTTGTCGAACTCGTACTGATCTGCATAAATATTCAAGTACATGGGATCTTTGATCTCGTTAGACAAGGCATATCTCATTTGCTTCCAATGATTTTCATCACCACGCAAAGCATGTGAGATGACCCGAAATCCACAATGACCGTCACCTGCGGGGTCGTAGAAGCCGCCAAAATGTTCTTCCACTGGAACAGGAATATATCTGGCGTACCAGAACTCATTTAGGTTCACCACATTAAAACCTAGATCTAGTGGGGCCCCACCGACTATATGCAAAATTCAAAGAAAATTAGTATTTAATTATGTAATAAAGATTAACTTTACTTAAATTCAATTGGAAACAAAATTACATACCAGCTTGAAAGTTACTTGTAGTGTTGGACGATGACTGAAAAGTTGATGACGAACGAGGATGCTTTCGCCGTGCGTGCTCTACCCCCGATAAATTGCGTGTAGTAGAATTTCGGGGTCGACCCCGACGAGTCTCCACCACCTCAGGCTCTAAAACAACCTCATCTTCAGGATGTAATTGTCTAAATGCACTATCTATTATACCTCTTCTCATAGACGGGTGAGCACGACGAATTTGTTCAAACAGGTCTTCGAGCACATCATTATCAGTACTTCGCCTATTGGTCGAATCAGTGTAAACTAGTGTACTCCAAAACACGTGGAGATCATCTACATGAACCTTTCGCTTCTGGACAAATAAAGTATGAAGTTGACAAGCACATAATAACCCATGTGTGCCCCTAATAGCACACCCACACCTCTCATACAATCCTATACCTAATTTTTCACCCCGATAAAACTCATTCTGCATAGATATTATAGAATTAATCGATACTCTCCCCCTCAACATTGAAAACAAAGTGCCATAGTTAACATGTGAAACAACATGTCTACTAAGGGATGCCTCCAGGGACTTCCTAATCTCACAATGTTGTCCCTCAATCATCGCATGAGCCCGTTTCCACATACTATCTAATGCAAGAGTTGAACTTCCAAGCCAATCCTTTAGCGTAGCGTGAGCAGACTCAACCCTTGACGTAGCCGTATTGCCAAAATGATAGACCTTGTTACTATAACACCTAGCAAATTTTGTGATATGAGTCATCCATGTATCCTCCAAATACTTAATGAAGAAAGGCCTATTCGAAAACTTGGTTTTCAGTTCTTCCCATTCTCTAAAGCAACCATACTCATCACTTGCTTCAATAACCTTACGCCACCTTCCATAAGTTATCATTTCCCCAAAATCTCTATTATAAAGATTAGTAGCCTTTGTCTCCACAGCATTATAAATGTGGAAGGTACACAACAAATGATGAGAGTCTGGAAAAACCTTCGGGATAGCAGCAATCAAACCTCGCTCATGATCAGTCACAATAGCATTAGGAACGACATTATCATTGAACATTGACTTCAACCTCTCTAAAACCCACGTATAATTCTCAGTCTTTTCTTTTGGAACTAATGCATATGCAATGAGGAAATTTTTACCCACAGGTGTGACACCAATTACTTCAACTAATGCTAACCCATATTGATTAGTCTTGTAAGTTGAATCAATAAGAACAACATATGGCCAAACATGTAACATATTTAAAGCATGAGGATGAGCCATAAAAATGTGGGTAAGATGATTACCAGTTTCACCGTTGCTTATAATATGTCGTATGTACATGTGATCTGAGGCTAAGCGCAACATATGTTGTGCACGATTTCTCCCTCCTCTTTCCTCCTTGCTCAGTCTAGCATTGTGGTTATAAATTTGTCTCATGACCGGTAGAGGTTGATTAGGATACTTGATCCCAAATCCAAGTCTAACCTTTGCGGGTTTCACTTGTGAATTTCGCTGCTCTTTAAGAAACTTCTTCTGTTCATCTGAAAAAGCTGTCATACGTCTATGACCATCAAGATACACCTCAAGCCCGTGGTTATGATATCCACGAATTGGAAGTATTTCCCAATTGCCCTCACCCCCCTCTGTTGCCTTAATGAGAAAAGGACATTGACACCGTTTTGTGGTGGTATTTTTTTTCGAAGCCCCGTTTGCATTTGCCTTTTTATTACGAGTACCGCCTCTGTCACACCGAATATAATTATAAGAGAAGGCATTGTCATTACCCGGATGATAGCTTGACTTAACAATGTTAAAACGATTTTGTTGCGCCACCTTAAGACAGTAATTAAAAGCCTCCTCAAACGATACAAATGTACGTCGGCATGTAAACTTGTCCGAATAATCAACACCGTCTCCGTCTTCTAATGGATCCTATAAAAAAATAGAAGTTTAAAAACAATATATAACAAAATAATTAATTATAACAAAAATAACGAATAATTAATTATAATAAAAATAATGAAATAATTAATTTTAATAAAAATAACGAAATAATTAATTATAATAAAAATAACGATTGTAGGGTTTCATGTCAATTACACGATATCGCCACGGCCTTATCATGTGATGTAAACGACATCACCATGGGCGGCTCATCTAACTTAGACGACACTACTGTGGACTGTTCATGTAACGCCCTGGCCACCACCGTGGATTGTTCATGTATCTCAGGCGACAACACCATGGTAGGATCGTGTTAGTTACACGACACCATCGTGGTAGGATCGTGTCAGTTACACGACACCACCGTGGCCTGGACATCTAAGCTACACGAACAACCAACGGCCATGTCGTGAACTGTACCGGAATGCGAGCGGAGCCCTCCGTCCCCACCATCAGGTCCCCTACTACCCAGTGACCGGAGGCGGCAACCCGCCGGCTAAAGTTCTATCCAAAGTTCAGTCCAAAAGTTCAACTAAAATCCAGAATTACGTCCTGTATAGTCCATCCGCATAAATCATAAATTGCTAAATAAGAACGTAAATTGAAGAAAGTGTACAATCAAATCAATTAATTTACCTCGTTTATAGCTTGTGAATTGCCGTCGTTCATGATTCGATATTTTAAGTTATGAAATTAAGTTTGGAAGTAAGGAGGAGATATAATTAGAAAGTCATAAATAAGGGTAGAATTGGAAAGTCAATGCTAAATTCGGGCGACACTAAGTAAAACACGGGCGACAAAAAGTAGCTCCCTTTAAAATTTACCGATTTTCACTAAAGTGAACCTATTAAAAACGTATTCTCATCTTTTATTTATTTAAATTATTTGTTTATCTTTCCGCAAATTCGAGGGTGTCACATACATAAAATAACACAAGACTCAAGATGGAGGGTCTTTGTGATCAAGATGAAGAGATTGTAACACCCGGAAATGTACCCTATTTTTCTAGTAGAAATATTTTACGAAATCTTTTCAGCAAATTTAAGTTTTAATTTATAATTTTATGTTCCGAGTCGAATTTAGAATTTCCGAGTTCGTATTTGGAATTTCTGGGAGATTCCATGAAAATACCGTCTTAAGGCGAGTTTGACGTTTCTTGACTTTTGAGTCGAGTTTGACTTTTCTTGACTTTTGAGTCGAGTTTGACTTTTCTTGACTTTTGAGTCGAGTTTGACTTTTTCTTGACTTTTGAGTCGAGTTTGACTTTTTCTGACTTTTGAGTCGAGTTTGACTTTTCTTGACTTTTGAGTCGAGTTTGACTTTTCTTGACTTTTGAGTCGAGTTTGACTTTTCTTGAATTTTAAGGCGT
>JAIUZE010071642.1:0-35000 GCA_022085475.1 Heliosperma pusillum | reverse complement strand
CTATAAATTGTTTTACAAACGACCACACATATAGAAAAAGTAGTTTCAACTAATATAAGAATTAGAAATAATCTTATTCATCATCACTACTTAAATAGTGGTTTTCGGAAATGTTGTATTTAAAAAGGGAGTCTATAAAATCTTCTTCTTCCTCTTTATCTTCCTCTTTATCTTCCTCTTTATCTTCTGCTCCGTCTTCCTTCCGCTTCTGCTCATCCTCCTTCTCCTCCTCTTCTACCTTCTCCTCATTATTGTCCTCTACTTGAGCTTCTTCTTCCTCCTCCTCTATAATTTCATTATCATCTGGCACTTCAATTATTGATAGTAGTGTCTCACTACTAATAACATCTTCTTGAAACGCAGATTCGACAATAGGTGCATCAACATGCGATCTGGCTTTAGTTTTGAATACTGCTGACCACTTATCTTTATCTCTTTTGATATTTGGATATGAAGTATAATAAACTTGTTCAACTTGATAAGCCAACACAAATGGATCATATTTCGGAAATTTTCTGCTTCGATTAACATCCACAAGTTTATAATCCTTATGTATTTGCATTCCTTTTTCAGAATTATCTATCCAATCACATTTGAATAAAATAACATTATATGTGCTTTTTTCGCCTGTGTACGACAATTCAACAACTTCGTTGAGTGTTCCATAGTAGTCAGCTCCCTCAGTCGAACTTACACATACTCCATTATTAAGTGTAGATTTTTCCAAATCTAACCCATCTTTGAAAGTGCGAAATTTGTATCCGTTAATGAAATAACGTTTCCATGTTCGCACCCTTTTCGAAGGACCTTGTGCTAAGGCTATGAGAACTGGATCTTTTAAGTTGTTTACCTATCATTGTTAAATTATTAACATATTATAATACCTTCAGGTATTAAAAAAAAATTGAAAAAAAATAGTAATCTGGTGTTAGTATGTAGTATGTACTTACTTGTCCTCTAAACCATTGGGGAAATCTTGTGTCAAATTTGTTCCAAATATCCTCGGCTGTGAGAAATTGGGGATATTCTGTTTTGATATAATTTTCAAACATCCTATATTCATTATAAAAAATGTCGAATTAAGTAATAGTTTTTACATGCATGTTGTTATAATTAATTATTAATAATTAAAGTTTCAAAGGACGATTTTTTTACTTACACTTCGTTATGCTTCAATTCTTCTAAATCACAGTTAGATAAAACATATAAGTGTGCACGCTCATATTCGTTGTCTTCTAAAAATCTTTCACGACACTTTCCAGAACAAATTCCCCCGTGATCTTGAAAAATCTCGGGTAAGGTAGAATACGTAGGCTCTTTCGAGCGTACGTCGAGATCCTTGGCTTTTGTGTCCACGTTCTCTTCAAAATAAAAGGAACAGAAATTGGCAATTTCTTCAAGCAAATACGCGTTGCATATAGAACCTTCAACACGCGCTTTATTTCCAATCTTTTTTTTCAAATGATTTAAGAACCTATAAAAAACTTGGATAAGATAGACTGAAATAGTTAAAGTTAAAATTGGATAATTGTGGAATTAATTACCTCTCAAAAGGATACATCCACCTATATTGCACTGGACCACCCATTTTCAGTTCATACGGCAAATGAATTGGTAAATGCTCGATAGAGTTAAAAAAAGATGGTGGAAATATCTTCTCCAACTTGCAAATGATTTCGGCAATGTTGTTCTCGAGAGTAGTTATTTTTTCAACTTGTATCGATGAAGTACACAAATCTCTGAAAAATTGGCTAAGCTCAGTTATAGCATTCCACTCATTCTTCGGAAGAAGGTGCCTTAAAGCCACTGGAAGTAAACGTTCCATAAACACGTGACAATCATGACTTTTCAATCCATGTAGTTTCAACTCGTGTTTATCAACACATCTACTCAGATCTGAAGCATAACCGTCCGGAAATCTCAAATTGGATATCCAATCACACAACACCTTCTTTTGTTCTTTATTCAAAATGAATGAATCCATTTTTCGCTGTTTAGAACAGACGGTCAACATGTCCTCTTGTGCTTGTGGGGTAAACTTTGTCTTGTTTTTCACATTCATCACCGTGTGAATCAGTTGCTCGAAAAAGTTTTTCTCGATATGCATTACATCAAGGTTATGACGAATTAATAGTGTTCTCCAATAAGGAAGTTCCCAAAAAATGCTTTGTTTCCACCACCCAACTCGAGAAACTTTTAACGAGTCCAATTCAGCTTTACTTGCATCCACAACTTTGGGAAAATGCTTCACACAATCCCACACTTCTTCACCCGTTAATCTCGTAGCAGCAAAATCTTTCTCAACTCGTCCTTTTCGAAAATTAACTTTATCTTTGCGGAAAACATGATCAGGTTGTAAAAACTGTCTATGACAATCAAACCAACTCCATTTTCTACTTTTATAAAGCCAAAACGACTTAGTCTCCTTCTCCATACAATATGGACACGCATGTTCACCAGCAGTTGACCAACCCGATAACATGCCGTAAGCAGGAAAGTCATTGATAGTCCATAATAGTACGGCTCTAAGATCAAAGTTCTGCTTTCTAGAGACGTCGTATGTGTACAACCCTGTCTCCCACAACTGCTTCAACTCGCGAATTAACGGTTGTAAATAAACGTCAAGAAATTTTTTGGGACTGTTCGGACCGGGTATAAGTAATGATAGAAACATAAACTGTCTTTTCATACATAGCCAGGGTGGTAAATTGTATGGAGTGAGCATTACCGGCCAGCAGGAGTACGACTTTCCGTATTGACCGAAAGGTGCGAAACCATCAGTACAAAGACCAAGTCGAACATTTCGAGGCTCACTTGCAAAAGAAGGATGAATGCGATCAAAATGT
Source organism: Heliosperma pusillum (assembly GCA_022085475.1). NCBI lineage: Eukaryota > Viridiplantae > Streptophyta > Magnoliopsida > Caryophyllales > Caryophyllaceae > Heliosperma > Heliosperma pusillum. Next base: position 32,154 of record JAIUZE010071642.1, on the reverse strand, counting down.
TTCCAAGCCTCGCCGTCACTTGGATGAGACATTATCCCGCTGACACGTGGATTTTCATGATGCCACCGCATCTCTGCCGCAATTAGTTTTGTGGCATAAAGTCGTTGCAAACGCGGTCCTATTGGGAAATAAGTTAAAATATTTTTCCCAACCCTTTTGCCATTTGCATTCTTTTGTTTTTTATATCGATCTCTACCACATTTTCTACACTTATCGAGAAGACTATCATCATCCCAAAACAACATACATCCTATTTCACACGCATCTATCTTTTCATAAGGCAGTTGAAGAGCTTTAAGAATATTTTTGGTTTCATAGAAGTTACGCGTCATAACATGATTTTCAGGAATAATGTCCCCTATAAATGACGCGATACCATCTACACATTTGTGGGGTAAATTGTATTCACATTTCAAAGTTACCAACCGGGAAGCTGACTGCAATAGAGAGATACGACTCCCCTCATACACCGGTTTATTGGCATGTTCCAACATTTTGAAAAAGGCTAGTACATTAGGATTTGGAGATTCATCAACCACTTCGGCGTCAACATTTTCCATTATAATTTCATTAATGTTGTCGCGCAACGCATCCTCCACCATATCCCTATAGGGATTGTCAGACCTCTCCTCAACGGGAAAATTTTCACCATGGCACACCCAATCATAATAGTCATCGCAAAAGCCCCAAAGCCCTAGGTGTTTTCGTACTTCTTGTTCGACTAAAAATTTGCGATTTCTACACTTTACACATGGGCACCTAATTTCCTTACATCTACCGTAATCTTCTTGATTCTTAACATAATTAATGAATTCATTAACGCCCATTACAAACTCCTGCCTTAATTTTTTATTACAATCCAATCTTTCATACATCCATGCCCGTTGTACTCTTTTCATTTCAAATCTACATACACGTTTATAATTATTATTATCGACTTAAATAAATATTCAAAACAATAACAACAAGAACTAAAAGTTTACTAATAGCAACAATAACAACAATAACTACTAATACACATCATATTACACAAACAACAAACAACAAACAACAAACAACAAACAACAAACAACAAACAACAAACAACAAACAACAAACAACAAACAACAACCAACCTCCAACCTCCAACCTCCAACCTCCAACCTCCAACCTCCAACCTCCAACCTCCAACCTCCAACAACAACAACAACAACAACAACAACAACAACATCTTCCACCTGCAAAAAAAAAAAAATATTCGAGTTCATGGGGTCCTTATCTCTCCAACCTAAACCAATCTTTGAATCTTTCATACCATTAGTAAATATTAATCATTTAATTAATTGTTATGAGACGAAAATTCGGCAGCAATTCCCTACAGTTCTCCAAATACACAATGTTGAATGACTTGTCACTCTCCATATGTATTCAGAGAACATTAAAGTAACTGTCAACCAAACTTAGTCGTCAAATAACAATTAAAAAAATGATTAGTATTTACCACCTAAATGGCATTAAAGATTCAAAGACAGTCCCAAAACGGGGACTATTCAAGAATTACACCTAATGCGTAATTCTTGAACGGGTACTAAGTCTATCATATATGAACAACATTTCCTTAATAATTGTGACAAAAGTAAAGCACGACAAATGACCGGGACGGAGGGAGTAATAATAATTATCTATATTAATAATTACAACAATTCAAAGGAGGGAGGGTGGCAGTGGGGTGGGGGCGGCGGCAGGGGGATTTAATCCGTCTTAAACTTAAGTGAGGAGATAAGTGAGGAGATAACCCACTTACACTTTATTTGCCCTTTATGAGGAAGATTTAATCCGTCTTAAACTTAAGACGGGTCGATCCGTCTTCAATCAAAATTTGGGAAAAGGTAGTAACTTACTAACATATTCACAACTTGAATACTCATCAATGAGGGGAAAGAATGAGGGGTGGTCCGGTGGGTGGCAGAGGGTGGTCCGGCCAGGGGCAGGGGAAAGGGGAAAGGGAAAGGGAAAGGGAAAGGGAAGGGGAAAAGGAGGGGGTGGTCCGGTGGTGGCAGCGGGGTCCGGCCAGGGGCAGGGGAAAGGGGAAGGGGAAAGGGTGACCAAGGGAAGGGGAAAAGGAGGGGGGTGGTCCGGTGGGTGGTCCGGTGGGTGGCCGGAGGGAACAAAACAAATGAAAACATAAATAAGAGAAGAAAGAGAGAGAGACCTGAGAGAGAGGAGGGAAGAATTTAGTGGGTCGTCGTGGTGGTCTTTGTGGTGGCCGTCGTCGTTGTTGTTGTCGTCGTTGTCGTCGTCGTCGCCGTCGTCAATTTGGGGATTTAGGTTTAATAAAAATGATTTCGGTAAAGGGGAAGAGACGCGAGGTTAATCATTTAAAAGACCCTGCGACGGAATTTCCGTCGCAAATCCGTCGCAGGAAAAAAAGACGTGGCAGTCATTTATTCACCTTTGCGACGGATTTTCCGTCGCAATTCCGTCGCAAAATAAGGTATTGCGACGGAGATTCCGTCGCAGAAAAAAACACGTGTCCTCTACCTTTGGTCAATTTGTCAGTCAATTATTCACCTCTGCGACGGACTATCCGTCGCAATATCTTATTAAGCGACGGATATTCCGTCGCAATTCCGTCGCATACTTTCCCGCCATGTGAAAAGTTGGGTGCCATATGTGAAAATGTACTGCGACGGAATATCCGTCGCAAATCCGTCGCAACTAGTAATTCCCGTCGCAAAATCCGTCGCAAGTATGTTTTTGCTACGGATTACATATCCGTCGCAAAATTTCCGTCGCTAATACACTATATTCTTGTAGTGTATTCGTGGTATCTAGGCCTTGTCCTGCCTGCTCTCGGGTTTTTGCTGATGATATTTATGGGGACCATGCTGTTTCTTGTACTGGTACTGTGGGGGTTAAGCATCGGCATAACCTCGTTCGTGATACCTTATTTGACATATGCTATAGGTCTGGTATTTCTACGGGCAAGGAGGTTGATATCAGTTTGGTTGACGGGCATGGCGGATCTCTTCGTCCTGCGGATTTGATACTTTATTCCTGGGACAGAGGGCGTGATGTGTGTGTTGATTTGACAGGGTCTTCCCCCTTGACTCAGACTGGGATGTCCGATTTTGTGCCGGGACAGGTTGTCGCTGATGCTGCTCAGCGCAAATGTGCTAAGTATGGAGATTTATTCGCGGTTGCTGTCTATGGTTTCCTACCTTTCTCTTTCTCTTCGCTTGGAGAGCTGGGCTCGGATGCTGTTGACTTGCTCAAGCGGATCCAGAAATTCTCGGTATCTCAGGATGCTGGGGCTCGGGTGGCCGCTTATATCTTTACTAGGCTTAGTTTTTCTATAGCTAAGGGGGTGGGGGCCCAGATTGTCTCTCGGCTCCCCACCAACTTCTTGTAAATTTTACATTTTATTTGAATAAAAGCTTCGCGCATCTTATAAAAAAAAAAAAAAAAAAATTATTAATAATAATAATAATAATAATAATAATAATAATAATAATAATAATAATAATAATAATAATAATAATAATAATAATAATAATAATAATAATAATAATAATAATAATAATAATCTTGGGTGGCCATGGGGGACTTTAATGTCATCAGGCATCCTCATGAAAAGATTAGTCAGCATCCTCCTGTTCTCTCTGAACTTCTGGATTTCAACTCCTGTCTCATGACCTGTGGACTGGATGATATGAGTAGTACTGGTCATGGCTTTACTTGGTTCAATAAGCAGGATTATTCTACCAGGGTCTATTCCAAGCTTGACAGGATCTTAGTGAATAATGAGTGGGTGCAGGAGTTTACTCAAGCTACTGCTCTCTTTTCTGATCCTGGAATATCTGATCATTGTACAGCCATCCTCACTTTTCCTAATGATGATCTCCCAAAGAAACATTTTAAGTTTCTAAATTGTTGGGGAGATCATCAGGATTTTCCTAAGCTTGTTGCTGATGCTTGGTCTAAAGACTGTGTAGGCAATTCTATGTTCAGGCTGATGAGTAAGCTTAAGGAAGTCAATAAAAATCTCAAACATCTTCATTCTTCCCACTTTGCTAACATCAGTGAAAAGGTTAAGGCAAAAAGGATGGAGCTGGCCCAATGCTTTCAAAAACTTCTATCTTCTCCTCTTTCAGCAACCTTAATTGATGATGAAAGAGCATCTCTAGGGAGTTTTGGAAGCTAAATGAGGTTGAGCTGAAGATACTCTCTCAAAGAGCTAAGATCCATAATATCAAATACAATGATGTTGGCTCAAGGTTCTTCTTCTCTAAACTTAAAGAGCGGCACCAGGCTCAGATGATTGGTGACATTCATGATATGAATGGTATTCATAAGAGTGGGCTAAATGATGTGGGTGAAGCATTTGTTGAGTACTACCTGATACGGCTATCGCAACCCTATCAAAGATAAAACCTAACGGTCTCAACAAAATGCAGTAGAGGCAGTCGAGTATCAAATCCACAGGGAGAGGGAATCCTATAACTTACTAAATCTGTCAAAGTAACAAAATTGGGGAATTTGTTTAAATGATTTTCTAACACTACAAGAGAAAAGGGAAAGAAAAATAAAAAGCGAAATATCAGAAAGAAGAAGAACTAGGATCGTCGGTTCCCCATGGCATCTAGGGTCAGAATAAAAATCAAAGTAAAATCTAAATAGGTTTGTGGGTAGTGAAAAGGTCCTTTCGGTCCGCTATTCACCCTAAGATATACTAACTTAGCTCTCGCCCTCATTAGCATAATCCCAATGTTCATCACTGATCTGCCCTTTTCCAATCTCTCGATCTAGGTTAAGGGGGTATCAAATCAATCAATTGAATGCGTCGACTCAAACAATTAAAAGCTATTAAATGTGATGATTGCATCCAAACCTAATCTAAAGACTACTAATCAATTCATCTTACCTAGGCCACGGTTCCCCTAAATCCTAGCAAAAGAATTAGCTACGCATAATAGGAAGAAGAACAACAACAACAACAAAAAATAAGAAACAAAGAGACATAGAGAAATAATTAATTGAATTCAAGAACAATAATACCGAATTGGAAAGAAGAAGAAAGTCAGAGGAAGTCCTCCAATTCAGATCCAAGATTACAGTCAAAAGTAAAGTCTAGGGTAAAAAGTTGTTGTCTAGTCTGAAATCTAAAAAGTCAGTAGTAGTTCTATTGTTACGTAGTTTCACCCTTAAGTCAAAAGAAAATAACAAATTCCAAGGCGTCCATTGCATAACAACTATCTCGCAAAGCCCATAGCTTGTAACCACTCGATCGAGCAAACTTTTGCTGTCCAAACGACTCGATTGAGGAAAATGTAAGACGGGAATACTCGATCGAGTAACCAGTGTGGTCGATCGAGTAAATGTCTAAAACCAGCAGCTCGATTGAGTAGAACGGTTACTCGATCGAGGTCTTCTAATTAATAGAGTAGTCGATCGAAGGCTTTTACACCTCGAACGAGTGGTTTGCTTATGGATTTCGTTCTTCCATTCCTTTAACACGGCTTCACGCATTCCGAGACACCAAGATTCCTTTCCAACTCACTTATGCATGCTTGAGGAACTACAAAATGGCTAGTTTTCCGTCATTCTGGTCCATACCTGCAAATATTACAAAACGAACCAAAGTAGACTATTTGGGGGATATTTGTAGTACAACACTACTAAATAAGCATGGAAATGTGTGCTAATATAGCCTAAAAGGTCTATATAAAATACACGCATCAAACTTCCCAAAACCAAACATTTGCTTGTCCTCAAGCAAAAAGGATGCAACAAATAAATGGAACAAATAAACTCCGGACTACCGCAAATCGCCTGCTTGAACCAATTTAACGCAACAATCAAACTCAGCAATGATATCAAATGCAAACGAACTGAACCGTCGACCTTGCCAGACCATCAATTTCGGACTCTCACGGGTCACTCTTCTCTCAGCAAAGCAAAGGGTAAGCATGTTATGTGTAAGAGAGAGAAGGAGAAAATAGTCGCTCACCTAACTACGACCGTCGCGTTCATGCAATGCCAACTAACATGATAAAAGATTCAGTTACCGTACACACGCACAACCACCATTCAAGGACTATCACACGCCGAATACTCGCAAAATTTGGATAAGTGAGGTTATGGGTAAGAAGGGCAAAACAGTAATGGAATAGAGGAGGTAAGGCGTCAAGCTAGCTACCTGATCTTAATCAAATGACAAAATCCGTCTTCTTATCTCATAACGAAGTACATGGCCATGATTCGGCCAACAACTCACCAGAACCAAAAGAATGGAGTGGAAACAAAACTGGTTAGCTTATTCAGCTCTTAATAAATCCCCATATGATATGAATAAAGCATGGGAACAGAGACCATTTTATTTTTTTTCTCTTTATTATTTTTTCCTTCTTTTTTCCTTTTCAATTCTCTTTTTTTTTCTTTTAATATTCAGCTAACATTTCCACGGATACAATTTCAACTTCGATTCCCAAATTCTTCAAATACCAACTTCGTGGCAGGGATGCAAACCAAACTGATAAAATGAAGTAAATACCTCAACAACCAACACTAGACTAGCTCGATGCAAGGTAGGCTAAATTTAGGATGTAGATTGTGGGTCAACTGGCAGTTTTGGCTGAATGTGGAGTTAATTGGGTAATTAGAAAAGGGAAATTGCAAGCATTCTCCAAACATGTGATACCGACCACGAACCCGTACGTGCAGGCAATAAGAATCAAATTTCATATACATGCAATGCGATGACACGAGGGAGTAACTACTCACAATCCTATATGAACTGGTCATAGATGTCACCAGTTTAAGAGCTCTAGTCCTCAGAATATGTAAGTAGGTTGCCAACATGTCAAGTCAAGTCTATTCGTTCAGCATCGATTAACAGCAAATGATCATGCAAGAGATATTAACTGTGCAAGGCTTAAGTCGAGACTAGATGAAGAGCAGAAGAGAATTGTTCCGACTCGACTAAAATGCAAAAATAAACATGAAATTTTTGAAGTTTTTTGGAATTTTTGAGTGATTAACAATGCATACGAAAATGCATTAAAAACGAAATGCAGACACGATATGGATGCAAAACCTCCCCAAACCAAACCGTACAATGTCCCCATTGTACAAAGTAAAGGAAAAAGAATTGCAAACTAGAGAGAGTCGGAAACTTACAGGAACGCGTGTATAACCGACTTCCCCAAACCAGACCGAAAGGAGGTGCTCCAGGGATTCGATCGAGTGGAAAACTACTCGATCTAGTGAAAACGTGATGAAGCCTTCTCGATCGATTGGAAAAACAGCTCGTCCGAGAGGGTTCTTCGCAGAAGTACTCGATCGAGTAAACAAAGTGCTCGATCGAGGGGATGTGGTATTCGATTGAATGGAAAATGCTAGTCGATCGAGTTAAAATCAGAACCAGTGGCACCCAAGACTGCGAGAAGCAAGAAAGTACGCAATTGAAATTGTTTGAACAGTAAAACAGATATAAACTACTAAAAAGTTATGAATATGGTACAACAAAACAATAATAGATCGGGTTGCCTCTCGATAAGCGCAGGTTTATAAGGTCCCGCACGACCCTTGAGCTTCAATCAACCAGCTCCTCGTTTCCGTCGAAGAATAGCACTTCGACGCGACCCACGACACTGTCAGCTCCATAGTAATGTTTCACCTGATGCCCATTAACCTTAAACCGGTTGCCCTCGAAGTCTTCTATCTCAACGGATCCAAACTGAGTAACAGCAGTTACTGTGTACGGACCGCTTCACCTGGATTTCAGCTTACCAGGAAATAAACGCAGTCGGGCATTGAATAGCAACACCTTCTGCCCGACTTGGAACTCGCGAGGTATGATTCTCTTGTCGTGCCAACGTTTAGTCTTTTCTTTGTAAATACGCGAGCTATCATAGGCATTCAGACGGAATTCCTCTAGGGCATCTAGCTGCAACAAACATATCTCACCACACAAGTTAGCATCATAATTAAGTTGGCGGACTGCCCACCAGGCTTTATGTTCTAGCTCAACAGGTAAATGACAGGACTTCACATACACTAATCGATACGGTGAGGCACCGATAGGTGTCTTGAATGCGGTCCTGTAGGCCCATAATGTGTCATCCAGTTTGGCACTCCAATCCTTCCGTGATTTAGACACGACCTTACTTAAAATCTCCTTTAGTTCTCTAATAGAGACTTCAACCTGCCCACTAGTCTGAGGATGATACCCCAAACCCCTACGATGTTTGACACCATATTTAGACAGTAAGGTCGTTAGATGCTGGTCCCTAAAATGCATACCCCTATCACTAATGACAACCCTAGGGACGCCAAAACGGAGGAAAATGGTCTTACGAAACAGCTTAATCACGGTCTTGGCATCACAGTTGGGAGTAGCGATCGCTTCTACCCATTTAGACACATAATCTACAGCTACCAGAATATACCTGTTACCAAGACTCGACGGGAATGGTCCTCGATAATCAATGCCCCAGACATCGAAAAGCTCGACCTCTAAAATGCCGTTCTGGGGCATCTCGTGTCTCTTCGATAGGTTTCCTGTCCACTGACAAGCATCACAGCTAGCAACAAAAGCTTTGGTGTCAGCAAAGAGAGTCGACCAATAGAAACCAGACTATAATACCTTAGCCACGGTGCGCGATGGACCGTGGTGACCTCCACAAGGGGAAGAATGGCAGCCTTCTAGGATAGCTTTGATCTCCCACTGTGGAACACACCGTCGAAAAAGACCGTCTGCGCATGACTTGAACAAGTATGGATCATCCCAGAAATAATCACGCACATCATGTAGAAATTTCTTCCGCTGCTGATAAGACATATCAGGTGGCAGCTTCTGGCTGACAATGTGATTGGCATAATCTGCAAACCAAGGTTCAACACCATCTTTAGATTTTATAGAATAGACAGTGCATAAAGTATCATCAGCAAACGAATCATTAATGGGAAGAGAATCCTCCCCCTCTTGTCGCGTCAAACGCGAAAGATGATCCGCTACAACATTCTCAGCGCCTTTCTTGTCCCTGATTTCCAGATCAAATTCCTGGAGAAGGCGTATCCACCTCAGCAATCAGGGTTTGGCCTCCTTCTTATTCAGAAGGTGTTTTAGCGCTGCATGATCTGTAAAAACAATAACTTTAGAACCCAACAGATATGATCTAAATTTATCAAGCGCATAAACTACAGCTAAAAGCTCCTTCTCAGTGGTAGCATATTTCACTTGAGCCTCATCCAGTGTTCGGCTCGCATAGTAAATAGCATTCAAAGCTTTGTCTTTCCGCTGGCCGAGCACCGCTCCTAGTGCGTAAGCGCTTGCATCGCACATAATCTCAAACGGCAGCGTCCAATTAGGAGGCTGAATGATGGGTGCAGAGACCAAAGCCTGTTTCAAAGTGTTAAAAGCAGAAAGACAATCATCAGTAAAATCGAAAGGAGCATCTTTAAATAGCAACTGTGTAAGTGGTTTAGTAATCTTAGAGAAGTCCTTGATGAACCGGCGATAAAAACCGGCGTGACCAAGGAAAATCCTCACCCCCTTAACGTTAATAGGAGGGGGTAATTGCTGAATCACTTGCACCTTTGCTCTGTCTACCTCAATACCCCTATTCGAAACCAAGTGCTCAAGGACTACTCCCTCATTGACCATGAAATGGCAGTTTTCCCAGTTTAGCACCAGATTAACCTCAATACAATGCTGCAAAACTTTATCAAGGTTTGCTAAACATTTGTCAAAATCATTCCCATAGACACTGAAGTCATCCATAAAGACTTCCATGATAGACTCTATATACTCAGAAAATATCCCCATCATGCACCTCTGAAAGGTAGCTGGGGCATTACACAAACCAAAAGGCATTCTACGATAAGCAAAAACACCCTTAGGACAAGTAAAAGTAGTCTTTTCCTGATCATCTGGATGAATAGGGATCTGAAAGAACCCTGAGTACCCCTCCAGATAACAGAAAAACTCATGAGAAGCTAACCTTTCTATCATCTGATCAATGAAAGGAAGGGGGAAATGATCTTTCTTGGTGGCGGCATTTAATTGCCTATAGTCTATACACATCCGCCACCTAGTTACTAGTCGAGTAGGTATCAATTCATTCTTTTCATTTTTTACAACTGTAGTACCTCCTTTCTTGGGTACGACCTGGACTGGGCTTACCCATTTGGAGTGACCAACTGAATAAATAATACATGCGTCGAGTAGTTTCATCACCTCGGTCATCACAACCTCCTCCATCTTCGGGTTCAGCTTCCGCTGACCCTGTCTGCAAGGTTTGTGACCTTCTTCAAGCTCAATCCTGTGCATACAGACATCAGGGCTGATGCCCTTGATGTCATCCAGTGAATAACCCATTGCTTTCCTGTTCCTCTTAAGTACAGCCAACAAAGCGGTTAGCTGTTCCTCTTTCAGTTTGGAACTAACAATGACTGGAAATTGCTCAGTATTATCAAGAAAGGCATACTTAAGGTGAGTTGGAAGGGGCTTACGCTCGGGAAATTTTACCTCGACGGAACACAAGGCATGACCCAGGTGTCCCAACTGTTCTTCCTCTGCGTCAGTCAATTCTACCTCATCTGCAGTAGCTCCAAGCAATTTCAGCATAGCGTCATCAGAATAATCTGCACACTCATCTAACAAAGTCAAAGACTCCAACGGATCCTTTATCAAGGAATCCGGCCAAAACTCATAAATAAACTCATCAATGATATCAACAGAAAAGGAGGTGTCCTTTATCATAGGTCTAGATAAAGTGTCAGGTAAACTGAACGAAACTGTATCATCCCCTACACCTAGAGTCGAACGCCCGAGTTTAACATCTATGATGGCCCCAACAGTACACAAAAACGGCCGACCCAAAATAATTTGGGTACGGGTATCCTCAGCAATGTCTAAGACTATGAAGTCGACAGAAATAAAAAACTTGCCCACCTTAATGGGCACGTCTTCTAGGACACCTAAGGGTCTCCTAACAGATCTATCACCCATCTGCAGGGTGATATTGGTCGTCTTCAGACAACCCATGTTAAGCTTACGACAGATAGAATAAGGCATGACACTTACACTAGCTCCAAGATCACATAGTGCCTTATCTATCACGACATCTCCTATAACACAAGTAATAGAGAAACTACCCGGATCCTTCAGTTTAGGGGGAGACTTATTCAGAATTAAACTACTAGACTCTTCCATAAAAGCGACAGTAGCGAGATTCTCAAGTGCCTTCTTACGCGTAACAATATCTTTCATAAATTTGGCGTAAGGAGGTACTTGAGTGATTAGCTCGGAAAAAGGCACAGTTACCTGAATGTTTTTAACCATGTCTACAAATTTGCTGAACTGTTTCTCCGTCTTTGAATCACGCAAACGACCTGGGTATGGGACGCTGATAATCGGAAGCGGGTCCCCAATTTTCTCTTTATTCGGTACCTTCTCAGCAGGGGAAGGTACTTCATCGCACACAATCTCGATTCGTGTGCTTGATGTCTGACATTCACTCGATCGAGACTTCTGTGCACTCGATCGAGTGATTTCTTCCTCATCATCCTTCGATCGAGTAGAAGGACTACTCGGCCGAGGATCTCCTATGCCTAGATTGCTTGATCGAGTAAGTATACTACTCGATCGAGGACATTCTTCAACTGGACTACTCGATCGAGTGATGGATTTACTCGATCGCGCAGTATCCTTAACAAAAGCATTCGATCGAGTAGTATTCTCAGTCGATCGATCACTTCTCTGTACGTCTTCAGTTAATTCATCTGAGACATCGTCGACCTCGGTATGCGTGCTTTCAGGGACGTGTATAGGACTGTCATAAGCACGACCACTTCTCAGATTTATGGCATTGACTGGGTCATTGTTTGGAAGTAGCGAATTGCATCTGTCGAGCAGTTTCCGGAGGGTATCCGCACTAGATTGTTGCTCAAGCTTTTGCGCATTGATAGTGGCCTTGAGATCTTGATATTCGGCTTGGGTAATGAGTACCTTGCCTTCATCCATGGGTGGTTGAGATTTTGCAGCAGTTAACTCGGCATATAACTCGGAAAAAGAACCCCCTTGCTTGAATTTCCTATAAGCAAGAACCCTTGCTGAATCAGCCAAACAAGTAATAGGGCCATGTCCTTCATCACCGTATCTACCACAAACCATCTCAATAGCTTGAACTTGGTGTATTTCACCCAAATTCCCCGTTTCTACCACATGAACTTCTTCAACAACAGTGTCCCTCCTTCTCTCCGCTCTAGGATTACAGTACCTAGCAGAATGGATGGCCATATTTTCAATAAGTTGCCACCCTTCATCATCCTCCACATTAGCCTGGAATCTCCCTCGTGCAGCAGCATCCAGAACCATTCTTTGCTCATAAAGCAACGCATTGTAAAATTGGTTGCACAAAAACCATTGCTCAAATCCGTGATGCGGAACTAAGCGAACTAGCTTCTTGAACCTGGCCCATGCTACACTCAAATCTTCAGTAGTAGATTGAGTAAAATTCGTGATCTGGCGGCGCAGCGCATTGGTTCGCAGAGGAGGAAAATACCGTCTATAGAAGATTAGAGCTAGCGAACTCCAATCTTTAACTCCAGCAGCCTTCCTATCTAAATCTCTCCACCAATCCTTAGCGTCATCAGTCAAGGAAAAAGGAAAAAGGAATTCCTTTATCTTGTCTTGTGTCACACCAGCAACTACAGGAATGGCGGAACAATAGTCTGTGAATATCTCAACATGCCTAGCTGGGTCTTCATCTACCATACCCCCGAATAAATTCCGCTCCACTAAACTGTAGTAGGGCGGATGTATTGTGAAGGTACCCTCATCAGCAAGAGGGAGGGTAGTTCCCTTAGGTAGAGTCTCAGCACTGGGCTCAGAATGACTCGCAATCTTAGGCATACTGCAGAGAAATTACAGCAGCAGCAGGTTCAAATGGTCCTCTTTTAGGAGTTATACCTGCAAATACTAAACACTAACTCAAATATGAGAACAACCTCAAGGAATAAATTCCTCGAGACCAAAGACAAACTAAATAAAGCTACAAAATTACACCGTCTCCCCGGCAACGGCGCCAAAATTTGATACGGCTATCGCAACCCTATCAAAGATAAAACCTAACGGTCTCAACAAAATGCAGTAGAGGCAGTCGGGTATCGAATCCACAGGGAGAGGGAATCCTATAACTTACTAAATCTGTCAAAGTAACAAAATTGGGGGGTTTGTTTAAATGATTTTCTAACACTACAAGAGAAAAGGGAAAGAGAAATAAAGAGCAAAATATCAGAAAGTAGAAGAACTAGGATCGTCGGTTCCCCATGGCATCTAAGGTCAGGATAAAAATCAAAGTAAAATCTAAATAGGTTTGTGGGTAGTGAAAAGGTCATTTCGGTCCGCTATTCGCCCTAAGATATACTAACTTAGCTCTCGCCCTCATTAGCATAATCCCAATGTTCATCACTGATCTGCCCTTTTCCAATCTCTCGATCTAGGTCAAGGGGGTATCAAATCAATCAATTGAATGCGTCGACTCAAACAATTAAAAGCTATTAAATGTGATGATTGCATCCAAACCTAATCAAAAGACTATTAATCAATTCATCTTACCTAGGCCACGGTTCCCCTAAATCCTAGCAAAAGAATTAGCTACGCATAATAGGAAGAAGAACAACAACAACAAAAAATAAGAAACAAAGAGACATAGAGAAATAATTAATTGAATTCAAGAACAATAATACCGAATTGGAAAGAAGAAGAAAGTCAGAGGAAGTCCTCCAATTCAGATCCAAGATTACAGTCAAAAGTAAAGTCTAGGGTAAAAAGTTGTTGTCTAGTCTCAAATCTAAAAAGTCAGTAGTAGTTCTATTGTTACGTAGTTTCACCCTTAAGTCAAAAGAAAAATAACAAATTCCAAGGCGTCCATTGCATAACAACTATCTCGCAAAGCCCATAGCTTGTAACCACTCGATCGAGCAAACTTTTGCTGTCCAAACGACTCGATCGAGGAAAATGTAAGACGGGAATACTCGATCGAGTAACCAGTGTGGTCGATCGAGTAAATGTCTAAAACCAGCAGCTCGATCGAGTAGAATGGTTACTCGATCTAGGTCTTCTAATTAATAGAGTAGTCGATCGAAGGCTTTTACACCTCGAACGATAGTTTGCTTATGGATTTCGTTCTTCCATTCCTTTAACACGGCTTCACGCATTCCGAGACACCAAGATTCCTTTCCGACTCACTTATGCATGCTTGAGGAACTACAAAATGGCTAGTTTTCCGTCATTCTGGTCCATACCTGCAAATATTACAAAACGAACCAAAGTAGACTATTCGGGGGATATTTGTAGTACAACACTACTAAATAAGCATGGAAATGCGTGCTAATATGGCCTAAAAGGTCTATATAAAATACACGCATCACTACCAGCACTTGTTGGGTGCTTCTACAAATATCTCTAACATTGATATGGATATTCTTAAGCAAGGGAATTGTGTGGATACTGAAGATCAAAACCAGCTTACCAGGCAGGTTAGCAGGGATGAAATCAAGCAAGCTCTCTTCTCTATTGATCCCAATAAAAGTCCTGGTTTGGATGGCTACTCTCCAGGGTTTTTCAAGGCAGCTTGGGGTATTGTAGGTCATGATTTCTGTCAAGCTGTGGAAGACTTCTTTCAGACTGGTTTTATGCCAAAGCAGGCTAATGTCACTCTCATTTCTCTTATCCCTAAGAAGGCTACACCTCACTCTGTCAAAGACTTCAGGCCCATTTCTTGTTGTTCTATCATTTACAAGACAATCACCAAAATTCTTGCTAACAGATTAAAACTTGTTATGCCTAAGCTGGTGGGTATAGAGCAGGCAGCTTTTGTGCAGGGAAGAAGTCTTTTTGAGAATGTGATGCTTACACAAGGTTTACTTAAAGGCTATGGTAGGAGGAATGTCACACCTACATGCACTTTAAAAGTGGATATTAGTAAAGCCTTTGATACACTTCAGTGGAAGTTCATTCAGGACATGATGCTAGGGCTTCATTTCCCTCCTCTGTTTGTGAAGTGGATTATGGGGTGTGTTACTGGCTCCTGGTACACCATTAAAGTGAATGGGACTCATCATGGTTTCTTCAAAGGAAAGAGTGGGGTAAGACAAGGTGATCCTATTTCCCCTTACCTGTTTGTTTTAAGTATGGAGATTCTTTCCAGACATCTCAGGCTGCTATGTAAGGGTCCTAGTGTTTCTTATCATCCTAAATGTTCTAGGCTTGGTCTGACTCACCTTGTTTTTGCTGATGATCTCATGATCTTCACTCGAGGGGACTTGCCTTCTGTTAAAGCTGCCACAGATGTTCTGCATAAGTTCTCTCACTGTTCTGGCCTGAAGGCAAATTTGGATAAAACTGAAGTTTATTTTGGAGGAATTGATGGTAACCTTCGTGCCCTCATTCTTGATTCTGTAGGAATGCAGGAAGGCTCTTTCCCTTTTAGGTACCTAGGTATTCCCATCAATTCAGCTAGGCTCACTAGGCAGATGTATGATGGCCTTGTAACTAAAATTCACAACTTGGCTAGCAATCTATCCATTAGATATCTTTCTTATGCAGGGAAAGCTCAAGTTCTTAACTCTGTAGTGTTTGGTCTTAGTAGTTTTTGGTGCTCCAGTCTTCTCCTGCCAAAACATGTCTCTCACAAAGTTTCCAAGTTAAGTAGGGATATTTTCTGGGGACGGGATGACAGTCACAGAAAACTCATCTTCAAAGGGTGGCAGAGCATATGTGTTCCCTGGAATGAAGGAGGTTTTAACATTAAATCTATGGAAAGCTGGAACAAGGCTAACATGCTCAGATGGCTTTGTAAATTAGATAATCAGACTGGTTCTGTATGGGTTCGCTGGGTAGTACATTATTTCTTAGGCAACTGTTCTATCTGGGATCTGGAATTGAAGGATCATATGTCTGAAAGTCTAAGGGGTATTCTTAGTGTTAGAAATGACTTCTTGTCTCAGGCTGAAGGCAAGGCGCAGGCAAAGGCTTTGCTAGCACACTGTCACATGAATGGGCAAATTTCTCTAAGCAAGGTCTATGAGTTAGTCAGGCACAAGCTTCCTTCTGCAGCTGTGTTTGCTGTCATTCATAAGGGAACAATGATCCCTAGACATAGAATTACCCTCATGCTTGCAGTTCAGGGAAAGCTAGCTACAATTGATCTACTTGCTACTCGTGGTCTTCCCATTGTGAACAGGTGCAGCCTGTGTAAGAGGGCAGCTGAGACTGTCCCTCATCTCTTTTTCCAATGCTTCTTCTCCATTTCAGTCCTTCACTCTATTAAAAGATGGCTGAAACTGAGTATCACAGGCACTGATATTTGTTCTCTTCTAGAATGGGCTGGGCTAAAACGGAATAGAAGGCATTGGCGTAATTGTATGGTTACTAGTAGTATAGGGAGCTTGGTGAATGAGTTGTGGAGTGAAAGGAATCGTAGGGTGTTTGAGGGACATGAGTCTGACCCTATCACGCTTGTAAGAAGGATTCAATTTAATGTCAGTACATTAGTTCTTAGTAAATGTCCAGAAGCTATACATGTGGAAGTATTAGATTGCCTTAATTCTTAGAGAAGAAGGTTACTAGTTCGGGTTTTTCTAGTTCACTAGGGGTTATACTTTGTAAGAAACTCATGTACTTCTCTTGAAATATAATGAAAAATATCCTTCTTGCAAAAAAAAAAATAAAAAAAAAATAAATAAATAAATAAAAATAAAAAATAATAATAATAATAATAATAATAATAATAATAATAATAATAATAATAATAATAATAATAATAATAATAATAATAATAATCATAATAATAATAATAATAATAATAATAAGGCTTTGGTTGTGTGGGGAGTGTTTTAAAACTCATACTTTTCGCTCTAGGTGTCGGCATAGTCGGGGTGATATTGTTGCGCCTCCGGATTGTGCTGATGGTATCATTAACTTTATTATTCATGGTATCCCCAGACCTCCTGCTCCGTCTCCCTCGGTTTTTTCATCTGATGATGGGGTTGGGTTTGCTCAGTGGTCTATATCTTCTCTTGATCATTTATTTTCTTTGGGTCTTCGCACCGTGAAATCTATTCCTCCTAAGTGTCGTCTTGGGTTTGCTCGGGTTTTGAAGGGGGTCTTGGATGATGTGGCTGACTCTCCTGGTGACCTCTCCTGCTGGGTTCGTTTGTTGGTGTTGCCTCTTTGTCTGCTTAAGACCTTCATTCCTAGGAGTAATCTTGAGTGTAGGACTGCTGTTAGGCGACAGCGTCAGGAGGAGAGTATTACCAGGGCTATTCTTGCTTGGGGGGTGCCTGGAGGGGGTTTGCAGCTTTTGCAGGAGTGTTTGGCGGAGTCTCCTCCTTCTTTTCATGTGGGGGAGGACCTGGATTTGAGTGTGCTTAACCTCCGCCAATGTCGGCAGAAGATTTGTGATGGTCATTATACTGCTGCTGTTAGGGTGCTTTCTTCCTCTAGTGTAGCCCCCTCCTCTGATGCCACTCTTGGGGCTTTGCGAGAGAAGCACCCGGTCGCCCCATCTCCTTCCTTGCCTCATTTGCCTATGGATCATCATTCTCTTGTTGCCTCTTCGGCTGTGGTTTTGGATATGAATCATAGTTTCCTACGTGGCACTTCTTGTGGGAGGGATGGGTTTCGTGCCCAACACCTCATGGACTGTTTGAGTGGCGCTGTTGTGGCTATCTCTGATGATTTGATCGCTTCTATTACTAGGGTGGTCAATCTTTTTCTTGAGGGCAGATGTCCGCATGCTCTTGATGAGTACATTGCCAGCGCTCCGCTCACGCCGCTTGTTAAACCTGGTGGTGGTGTCCGTCCTATTGTTGTTGGCACCGTCTGGAGACGTCTTGTTTCTAAGGTAGGTGCTTCTTTGATTGGTCCTTCTTTGTGCTCTTATTTTGCTGGTCTTCAGTTTGGGGTTGGGGTGTCCGGTGGAGGAGAGGCTGTCTTGCATGCCTTGAATCGATTCATTGAGGCTCGTGGTGGTGATGTGGGGCTTTCTATGTTGCTGGTTGATTTCCAGAATGCTTTCAACCTTGTTGATCGTGTAACCATGCTTCTAGAAGTTCGTCGTTGTTGCCCGATTCTTTCCTCTTGGGTGGAGTTCTGTTACTCTAGTCCTGCCCGTCTTTATTATGGGGAACATTGTTTGTGGTCTTGTCAGGGAGTCCAGCAGGGTGATCCTTTGGGACCCTTGCTTTTCGCTTTGGTTTTGCATCCCTTGGTGTGCAGATACGGGATTCTTTTGATTTGAGTTTGCAAGCTTGGTACTTGGATGATGGCACCATTGTTGGGGATACTTTGGAGGTAGGAAAGGTTTTGGATTTGATTTTGGCAGATGGTCCTCAGTTTGGTCTACATCTTAATGTCGCTAAGACTGAGGTTTTTTGGCCTACTGAGGATCCCCGGAGTCGACTTCCTGGTGTTCTTCCCCCCCTTCTATTGCCCGGCCTTTACGTGGTGTCTCTGTTTTGGGTGGGCCTGTTAGTACTTGCCCTAGTTTTGGCAGTGAGCTTGTGGCGAAGAGAGTGACTAAGACCATCGAGCTTATGGATTTGGTTGCTAGGATTGAGGACCCGCAATGTGTGTGAGTTGCTTCTACTTCGAGCTTGTACTGGTATTTCTAAGCTCTACTTTACCCTCCGTACTTGTTCCCCTGGGATCTTTGGGTCTGTCCATCTTCGTTTTGATGCAGCGCTTCGTTCTAGCTTGGAACATATTGTCACCGTATCTGGGTCTGGTTTTGGGGATTGGCAGTGGCGCCTTGCCACTTTCCCTTTTCATCTTGGTGGGCTCGGTGTTTATGCTGCTGGGGATGTTTTTCATTATGCTTTTATGGCGTCCCGTTTGCAGTCTGCGGATTTGCAGGCTAAGCTACTAGGGTCTTCTGGTATTGTGGTTGCTGGTCCTACTTTCGACGATGCCTTGCGGGTGTTCTCTGAGACTACAGGCTCTTCCTTTTTACGTGATCCTAGTGAAATCGCTGCCCCTAAACTTATGAAGAAACTGGCATATATATATTTTGCGAGGATTGCTGCTACTACAGAATCTGTTTTCTCTTTGACACATCGTCAGCTTGCGTTGTGGAAGTCTCAGCAGGGTGCCCACGCCTCTGATTGGTTGCGTGCGGTTCCTATCTCTGGGTTAGGTCAGACTATGAACATGAGAACTTACCGTAGTGTGCTGAGGTATCGACTAGGTGTCCGGTTATTCACGGGTATCTAGGCCTTGTCCTGCTTGCTCTCGGGTTTTTGTTGATGATGAGTATGGGGACCACGCTGTTTCTTGTACTGGTACTGTGGGGGTTAAGCATCGGCATAACCTCGTTCGTGACACCTTATTCGACATATGCTATAGGTCTGGTGTTTCTACGGGCAAGGAGGTTGATATCGGTTTGGTTGACGGGCATGACGGATCTCTTCGATCTACGGATTTGATACTTTATTCCTGGGACAGAGGGCGTGATGTGTGTGTTGATTTGACAGGGTCTTCCCCCTTGACTCAAACTGGGATGTCAGATTTTGTGCCGGGACAGGTTGTCGCTGATGCTGCTCAGCGCAAATGTGCTAAGTATAGGGATTTATGCGCGACTGCTGGCTATGGTTTCTTACCTTTTTTTTCTCTTCGCTTGGGGAGCTGGGCACGGATGTTGTTGACTTGCTTAAGCGGATCCAGAAATTCTCGGTATCTCCGGATGCATGGGCTCGGGTTGCCGCTTATATTTTTACTAGGATTAGCTTTGCTGTAGCTAAGGGGGTGGGGGCCAAGATTGTCTCTCGGCTTCCCACCAACTTCATGTAAACTTTTCAATTTATTTTAAGGAATGATGCGCGCAATTTATAATAATAAAAAAAAAAAAAATAATAATATAATAATAAAACGCTTTCTCTCTCTTGTCGGTTTTAGAGAGATTTTCCTCTCTAATTAGAATCGCCATTGTTGCGTGTCCTTGCTCCATGGCTCGAGGGAGAGGTCGACCGCCTAAAATTCAGATTTCCCATGATTGTTCTCTTGATCCCGATTCTATTGGTACCAATTTTTCCCCTTCTCGTTCCAAGTTTCTTTGGGTCTTTCCCGTGCTCGTGATTCTATGACTGTTAACAGCGTAATTCTTGAAGCGATTTCTTCTTCCATTCCTTCTGCACGTGTTACCAAGGTTACTAATGACAATGTAGGGGTTAATTCCCCCATTGTTGGGACTTCTTCTCATTGTTGTGATGCTCAGGAAACAGGGGAAGCCATTAAAGCTCCTCCTCTTTCTTCCTCCACAACTGGTAAGGAACATGTTTATCCTCCTGTCAATACTGTTAATCTTGGGAATAATGGTAAATCTTGGGCTGATGTTACTAAGAAAACTTCACAAGTTGGTATGAGTCTGTTTTTCCATGAGGAGAGTGCTAACTCTACTGAAATTGCATAGATATGGAGGAAATTAAGGATGAACTTGTTAGATGGAAGTTTACATTAATGGGTATTGTTCTTGGTGGGAAACCTTCCCCTAAGCTTGTTACTGAGTTTGTTCAGAAACACTGGAATCATGGGCCTCTTCCTTTGGTTCATTATTTCAAGAAGGGGTGGTTTAGCTTCAAGTTTGGTTGTGAGAATGATATGAATGAGGTAATGAAGAGAGGTCCATGGAAGATTGGTTCTAACTCTCTAATCTTGAAACAATGGTCACCCTCCTTCTCTTGCACCATGGAAGCTGTTACCAAGGTTCCTCTCTGGGTTATCTTCCCTGACTTGGACCCTTTTCTTTCGACAGACTCTATCCTGAGTAAGATTGCTAGTAAAGTTGGCAAACCCCTATTTGGTGACCTTACTACTACTTGTAAAGCCAAACTGTCTTTTGCCAGAGTCATGGTTGAAGTTGATGTCTCCAAAGATATTACTGAGCATGTTACTAAATGCTCCCATTGTTGGGCATTCTAGTCAAAGGGTCATTTATGAGTGGGTTCCTTACTACTGTCACTCTTGCAAAAAACTGGGTCATACAGCTTCTTCTTGTAAGAAAAACAAGGGTCCTGCTTCTGCTCCTCAGGCTGTGGCAGGGGGTGGCAAAATGAGTAAGAAAAGTACTGCTACTAAGGCTTTAGATAGGGGTGTTCTGAAGGTTTCTGAGCCTGACAACTTCCTTGTCACTGATGTCTCTAGGGAAGTTGCTCCAATACCTGCCTCAGGATGCCACTTGCTAGGTGGTACCTCAGACTCACTAGAGGTGACAGGGAATCTGATTGAGGATGTGGGCTCAGAATGCACTATGCTAGGCCCCTCGTCCCTATGAAAATCCTCATGTCATTCTCCTGTGAAAGCTGTAAAGCACTCAGAATGCAGTGTGCTAGGGCAGGTAAGTGAGCAGACCCCTATAGAGGATCAGTTTGCTCAAGTTGAACCTTTCAAGAACAAGGTTGTTGATTTGTCTGATACTGTTCTTTCTCCAAACAGATATAATGCACTGGTTTTGATTGATAATGGTGATGAGATTCATGTGTCACCCATTGAGGTGGCACCCCATGATAAATAGATCATGATTATTGCTTCATCGAATATTAGAGGCTTCAATAAAGTGGTAAAGCATATAGAGGTTTCTTCTTTTATTAAAGAAAATAAAATTGACATCCTTGGTTTGTTAGAAACAAGGGTTCATGTGAATAAAGCTGCTAGGATCCTGTCTAATAAATTCAGTAGAATGAGGCATTTTACAAATTATGGTACTCACTATAATGGTAGAATTTGGCTCCTCTGGAATCCTACTACCACTTCTGTTCAAATCATTGAAGAGCATGCTCAGGTGGTGCATTGTCAGGTGAAACATTTTGCTACTGGTAGACTGTTTTACCTGTCTATGGTTTATGGTAGTAACAATGCTGATGTTAGGCACCATCTTTGGGACTCCCTCTCCAGTTTTGCTGCAACATCTGGGCCTTGGGTAACCATGGGAGACTTTAATGTAGTTAGATACTTCCATGAGAAAATCAGTAATACTCCTCCTGTTTTCTTTGAGCTAGCAGCGTTCAACTCCTGTCTGATAGATTGTGGGCTGGATGATCTTCATGGTACTGGGACTACCTTTACTTGGTATAATAAACATGATGTCTCAACTCGTGTCTACTCCAAGCTGGACAGGGTAATGGTTAACTCTGCTTGGCTAGAAGTCTTCTCTCACACCTCTGCTCAGTTTCCCCCTCATAGTGTCTCTGATCACTGCCCTGCCTTATTAACTTTCCATGATGATCCTATCCCTAAAAAATAGTTCAGTTTCCTTAATTGCTGGTCTTCTCATCCTGAGTTCTTACCTATTGTTCAGAAGGCATGGGATTGTCATGTTCGTGGGAACTCAATGTACAGGCTGATGGGCAAATTGAAGGAAGTTAGGAAGGGTCTAAAAGACTTGCATAGGGCTCATTTTTCTGATATCAGTCACAGAATCTTTTTGAAAAAGCAAGAGGTTTCTTAGTGTTTTAATGATCTTCAAAGGCAGCCTTTGTCTGAGGAGTTTATATCGAAAGAACAAGAAGTTTCTGCCAACTTTATTAAGCTCAAAGAAGCTGAGGTAAGCTTCCATGTTCAAAGAGCAAAGCTTCACAATATCAAGTATAATGATGTCTGCTCTTCATTTTTCTTTGCTAAGATTAAGGAGAGACAACAAAGCCAACTCATTGGTGATATCCAAGACATACATGGGCTGCACCATCATGGCCCTCAAGATGTTGGTAATGCTTTTGTTGACTACTACAAAGAACTCCTTGGTACCTCTGTTCCTGTTCAAAAGTTTCCTCCTGAATGTATTAGAGGTGCCTGTGTTGAGAACAGGGACCATTCCTTTTTGATTGCTCCTATATCTAAAGATGAAATTAAAAATGCTCTCTTCTCTATGGGCTCTAACAAAAGCCCTGGGTTGGATGGTTTTTCTGCTAGTTTCTTTAAGTCTTCCTGGTGCATTGTGGGGGATGATTTCTGTAAGGCTGTTTGAGACTATTTCAGTTCCTGCTTTTTGCCAAAGCAAGCCAATGTCACTATTCTCTCCCTCATTCGTAAGAAGGCTATTGTGCAGACTGTCAAAGATTTTCGTCCTATCTCTTGTTGCTCCATTATCTACAAGACCATGAGCAAGATCTTAACAAATAGACTCCAGATCATTATTCCTAAATTGATTGGTATTGAGCAGGATGCTTTCATAAAAAAAAATATGAGCTTATATGAGAATATTATGCTCACTCAGGGTCTACTCAAAAGTTATATGAGGAAAAACCTTACCCCTAGATGTATGCTCAAAGTTGATATTAGTAAGGCTTTTGATTCCCTGCAGTGGGAATTTATAAGTGACATGCTAAAGGCCTTGAACTTTCCTCCCCTCTTCATCAAATGGTTTATGGGGTGTATTACTGGATCTTGGTTTACCATCAAGGTGAATGGCTCTAACTTTGGGTTCTTTAAAGGTAAGGGTGGCCTTAGACAGGGTGATCCTCTTTCCCCTAGTCATTTCATTCTCAGCATGGAAGTGTTATCCAGGAGTCTGAGGAAAATGTGCCAGGAGCAGGATGTGTCTTATCATCCAAAGTGCTCAAAAATGGGTCTTACTCACCTTATTTTTGCTGATGATCTCATGGTCTTCACTAGGGGTGACTTGCCTTCTGTTCAAAAGGCCACTGCTATTCTTCACCATTTTTCTACTTGGTCTGGCCTTAGAGCTAACTTAGATAAAACTGAGGCTTACTTTGGAGGTATATCTGATGAACTTAAACATCATATTCTGTCTGCAATCGGACTGAGTGAGGGTATGTTCCCTTTTAAATATTTGGGTATGCCTATTCACCAAGCCAGACTGACTCATAGTATGTATGAAAGCCTCACACTCAAGATCACTTCCCTCCTTCAAAAATGTTCTCATAAGAACCTCTCTTATGCTGGGAGAATCTTGATTATTAACTCTATGATTTTTGGATTAGGGAATTTCTGGAGTAGTATCATCCTCTTGCCTCAGTCTGTATGCGCTTCTGTTAATAAAGCATGTAGGCAGTTCCTCTGGGGGACTTCTGAGAAAGGAAGGAAGATGTGTTTCAAAAGCTGGAGCTCAATTTGTGCCCCTGGTCTGAAGGAGGTTTCCAAATCAAAGACATCTCTTCCTGGAATAGAGCCACCATGCTTAAGTGGCTATGGCATCTTGATAGAGGGACTGGATCTGTTTGGTCTTCTTGGATCAGACACTACTTCACTGCTGAGACGTCTATCTGGGATCTTCAGATCAAGGAGTTTTACCCTGAAAGTTTGCGTAGCATTCTGAATGTCAGAGACAACTGTGCCACACTCCTTGGTGGACCTCATGCTGTCAAAACTCTGCTATCTTGTTGTGTTATTAAAGGGAAGTTCTCTGTGGATAAAGATTATGAAGCTATCAAACCAAGTGTACTCCTATGCTAGTCTATAGACTTCTTATGAAGCTTATGAAGCTATCAGACCCAAGTGTACCCAAGTGGATATGTCTTTGTAAGATAAACTCACGTATTCCTATTTTTGAAATATATGAGAAATATCATTCTTGCAAAAAATAAAAAATAATAATAATAATAATAATAATAATAATAATAATAATAATAATAATAATAATAATAATAATAATAATAATAATAATAATAATAATAATAATAATAATAATAATAATAATAATAATAATACTAATAATAATAATAATAATAATAATAATAATAATAATAATAATAATAATAATAATAATAATAATAATAAGCGGTTCCTATATCTGGGTTGGGTCAGACTATGAACGGGAGGACTTACCGTAGTGTGCTGGGATATCGTTTGGGTGTTCCTTTATTCGTGGTATCAAGGCCTTGTCCTGCTTGCTCTCGGGTTTTTTGATGTGGTCGTTATACACCAAAAATAAAACCTAAGTCTACTAACTAAAGAAGATAGCGGAAGTAGGGTCGATCTCCACAGGGAGGAAACTAATTAACTGAAATCTAAATCTGCAAGTAACAATCTGGGGGTTTTGAAATTGTTTTAAACTAAGCCTAATAAGATTAAAGGAAGAGAAGTAAAAGATAGGAATAAATAAGAAATAAATCAGATAAGAGAGAGATATGCTAGGATTCGGTCTACTGCAGTATCAGCATCTATGGGTCAACTAAGTCAGTCAATCTTATTAATGAGAAGAGCAATGGTTTTCTCCTCTCGGTCTCAAACCGCCCTAGGGATTTTCCTAATTAACTCTCGTCCTCTTAGGAGTCACCTATCAATTCTAAGCAAGCCTTCCCTTCCAATCTCTCGATCCAGGTCGGGGTTAACTACCTAGCCTAGTCTCCTGCGTGCACTCATTCGACTAACCTCAATTAAATTGCTTAGACTGATTCTCACGACTAACTAAAATAATCTCTCCTAACATGCCTCTACTACAGTTTCCCTCATCCCAACATACAAGAGAATTAGCTACTCATATTATTAACGATGCTAACTAAGACGATTAAACATATGACGATAGACATAATAAAATCGCAATTAACAAGCATGACAATAATAAAGCAGTAATTAAGAAGAGTAAACAGTAATTAAGACTAAAGGTTAAGAGTAAAGAGAGAAAGAAGAAAGGAGTTTACAATCTTAGCAATCCGGCGTAAAGAACAAATCCTACGTCGATAAACCCGAATGCAAACCAAAGATAAAGTTCAGAAACTAATGAAAGATTATTGCTAATGATTCCGAACCCTAATGGTTCTGAGTCCTAATGACTCCGGATCTGAATACTGCTAATGACGACGAATAAGAGTTTATATAATGCAAAACACAACTCTTAAACCCTAATTAAGCTACGGACTTAAGGCCCGTGATAGATTCTACTCGATCGAGGGAAATAACCACTCGATCGAGGACTTTATTGGAGGAAATCACTCGATCGAGTAACAATTCTACTCGATCGAGCAACTTTTCAGCAGCTACCACTCGATCGAGCACAGGACAGCTCGATCGAGGTCTTTTCTCTACAACGCTCCTCGATCGACCAAATATATAATCGATCGAGGTCTTTTGGCCAATCGTGCAGTGTTGGACATGGCTTTGGACTTGATTGCGAGCGGTTTCACGCTTTCTCATGCAGGAGCTTATGTTCCGTTCCTTCCATTCTCCTAAATGCATGCAAAGTGGACTGTTTTGGCTCGGTTTCTGCTACTACGCAGCTTGTACCTACAAAATAGTAATGAAAGTACAAAGTAGCCAAATAGGGGCATATGGTGATATAATATCACCTAAATGACATAGAAATGCGTGCAATAAATGAACTAGAAAGTCTATATAAAATACACGCATCAAACTTCCCCAAACTAAACCTTTGCTTGTCCTCAAGCAAACTAAATGCAGCTATATGGAACAAAATAAACCTAGGGGAATGGAGCAAGTTTCAGAGCTAACTGCAAGTCAATATTAAACAGTTTAATGCACTCGATCAATCGCTACAAAGCTTAATACGAAAGTCAACGAATTTATACAATCTTGGAGATAAATTAAACTTTCGACCTTGCAAGACTCAACCAAATTCGGACTCTCACGGGTCACTCTTCTCTCAACAAGTAAATGGTAAGTAAATATGTATGAGAAAGAGAGAAGAAAATATAGCCACTCACCTAGACTACGACCGACACAACATGCATTGCTAACTAATATGAAAGATGATTTCAAGCACCGTACACACGCATAACCACCGTTCAAGGACAATCACGTGCCGAACATTTGCAAAAATAAGGATATGTGAGGCTAATTGGTAAGAAGGGGCAAAACAAATAATGGAAATGTGAGGGTAAATAGCCAAGCTAGTTCCTAACAAAACCGCAATAGAACTCGTTCCATTCTTCCAACTATCAAAATTAAGCTCGATGCCTTAACAAATCTAGGCATAAACAACACAAATCCCAAATAACACCTCAACAAAATAATGATAATCACAGGAGGTGTAAACAACAAAACTTCAGCCAATTATTTTTTCAATATATATTTTCATTTTTTTCCATTTTCTTTTCTTTTTCTTGGCTGACTGAGGAAAACCTCTCGATCGAGCTGCATCAATCACTCGATCGAGGCACAAAAACACAAACTCTGCTCGATCGAGCTAAACAAAGTACTCGATCGAGGCACTATTCTCACTTATCTTCTTTTTCTCGCAAATACCCACTCCAATCAATGATAATGAGCCAAAAACTGACACAACGGTAGAATATACCTCGACTACTAAACTAGCTCGGCAAAGGTAGGCTTAGTTTAGGATGTAGTTAAGGGCAACTGGCAGATATGGCTTTATGTGGAGTTAATGGGGTAAAATGAGGAAAAGGGAGATGCAAATATTCCCAAAACACGTAATACCGACCACAAACCCAATGCGTGCAGGCAATAAGAGTCGAAAGGAGTTAATAATGTGAATAATTATGGGGTCGCCGTAAAAGATGAAATGTGTGATACGTTCTTGAAGTTTATGAAGCTAGATGCTAATGGTCCGGAGTTGTTGTTTTTAACAAAGGGCGGTTCGGTTGGTTTACAGTCGGGAGGGGCTGATTTTTCCGGGATTGAGTCCAAATTGGATATGTTCATTGGTAGTATCATGGAGCGCTTGGACGCACAGGACAAAAAAATTGAGGCGGTATTGGACACGGTTGTTCAAGCCGTGGCAGTGGGTCCGCACTCTACCCGTGACCTAGGTGGGTCGGGTGTGAGTCATGAGATGAGGACGTGGATGAATGGTATGGATGATCGCCTTGCTAAGCTAGAACGGAACATTCTTGATTGTAAGCAAGAAGTATATAGGCAAAGGGATCGGATGACATTCTTGGTGAGCCAAGGCGGTTCTTTGGTTAAGAGCGGAACGGAGATGCGTGAGGGGATGCGTACTATATATGATGCGATGGAGGCTCTTTCGTTGAAAGTTCGGAACTTTGACGTTTGCCTCACCGCTCAAGCTACACATGTGTCTTCTTGCCTTGACCGTCTCTCCACTCTTGAGTACCGCACTAGGCCCAGTTATAAAGCACCCTAGCCTCATCCACCTACCCACAATGCCTTGCTTTTCTATCCTTGTTTGCTTATCTCTTAAACTACTTAACCATATTCGGCCCATTTTGGCATGTTTTAACATTGTTCTATTCGGCCCAATGGCACTTAACAATATATTTTGTGGTTTGTAGTTTTAATTAACATTTACTCTTGATTTTGCTTGATATATATCGTCTTATATTGCGTATTTTGCATATCTATTTCTTGCCTTGACATGTGTTATTCTAGTCGTTTCATGTCTTTGTTCTTGTCTTTTCAATGACGCCAAGAGGGGGAAGAAATGATATGATTTGAGTCTTTGCTTAAGCTTGCTCCTTGTCAAGACTCGTTATCTCTTAAATTCTCTCAAGCTATAACTTTGGCTAAGTTGTTTTGTTCTTGCGATCAAAGTTGCTATAACTTTGGAGTGCTTTGTTGAGGGGGAACCATACTTAGTCACATTGTTAAGAAGAACTCTTGAGGAAATCATATGAGACTTGTCATCATCAAAAAGGGGGAATTTGTTGGACCAATTTCATAGTTTTGATAATGACATGTGTTTACGTAATAATATGTTTTACTCGATATATCATATGCGTGTAATTGTGTGCTTTAGTCTTATTATAGCTAGCAACAATTATGAGAAGAAAGATCAAAGTTAGACATAACTTTGATAAAGTTTGTGAGACAAAGTTATAACAACTCCAGGAATAACTTTGGAAGCGAACATGGAAGTTATAGCTAACCAGGCATAACTTTAAAGAAAATCACTTCAAACAAGATCTACATAAAACTACACAAGACTCGAGATGGAGGGTCTTTGTGATCAAGATGAAGAGATGATTCGTATACCGAAGATCTTTGTGAAGATTAGATAGTATAGGTCGTCATTCGGTAACTATTCCATTCGAGAGATTTTATGTTCAAAAGTTATAGCTTTAGTCTATGACTTTGAATGATAAAATATTGATGCATGATTTTGGAAATAAAATGTTTTGAAATGTTTTCAAAAGTGAAAGAGTTTTATTTTTATATTTATCAATTATTTTAATAGAGAATATATTTATGAGATTCTATTGGTTAGTAATACAACTTATGGGTTGTCATGCTACCTAGGGTTTCTAATATATTCTATCTCAATTTGTTGTTAACCTAATTAGCCCACCTAGTGTTTGAGCCATCTAGGGTTTCGTAAAACCTAGTTTGTGCCACCTAGGGATGCGTGCCTCCTAGGGTTTCGTGAGCTAGGGATTTCGGCCTCCATAGGTTGTTTTCCTTGTTTACCTAATCTAGGATTCTACTATATCTTTACAACAATATTTTGAGATATTAAGATAAATATATTTCTATAAGATAAACCAAATAATATTTTGAGACAAAGATATTTCTAAAAGATAAGCAAATATTATTTTATGATAAGATAAGTATCTTTATTAAATATTATACTAGGGTTTTAGATCTACTATGATTCTACTACTATAAATACTCATTCACATGTAAATTGCAAAATACACGAAATACACATATTTTACACGGCTATTATTTTACTTGTGTTGATTTTCCAAAATCGTTTTGAAGCAAACCTTTGAGCAAATATTTATTATTTTTAGAGTTTGTTTTTAAAAGAGTTGTGCATCAATTATTATCAATCGCTTGAGTGAAATACGTTATTGGATAATAGTACATCATTATAAGCTTACAATTCTTTAACGGGAATCTGTGTGAGTTATATTGTCTTTATTATTTAGCGTAGATAGTATAGGAGTATTTAGCGATACTCACGTGAGTTATAATCATAGTGTGATTATACGAGTGGGTTGTGGTAATTTTTGTAATCCGTAGAAAGGAAAGGTACTAAAAATTATTAACGAGAATAGTGGACGTAGGGTTTCAACGTGTGAAACTGAACCCTTCAAAAATCGTGTGCTTCTCTTTATCTCTTACTTTTCGTATTTCGATTCGCGCTTACTTTGATTAATTAATTAGTTGATTTTTATTCATAAGATCAAATAATTAATTACATATCATATAAATCGAAAAAGTGGGGCTAGTTTTTAATACTCAATTCACCCCCCCCCTCTTTCGTATTCGATCAATAGACTCTACAATTGGTATCAGAGCCTCGTGCTCTTGATTGCCTTACAGCAAGGAGGCTGATCCATTTATCTTTTTATTTTTATTTATTTTCCGCTGCATTTAATTTTATTTTTAATGGATTCCAAACATCTGAAGTGTCCCGTATTCGATGGGAAGAACTACAGTTTATGGAAA
Organism: Heliosperma pusillum; assembly: GCA_022085475.1. Lineage (NCBI taxonomy): Eukaryota > Viridiplantae > Streptophyta > Magnoliopsida > Caryophyllales > Caryophyllaceae > Heliosperma > Heliosperma pusillum. The sequence continues at coordinate 1,826 of JAIUZE010071642.1, read as the reverse complement.
AATATGATGACCCATTTCATAAAGGGTAACGATTGGGAGTGTTGGCTAATCATTAAGAATGGCCCAAATAAGATCATGCTTGGATCTGTTAATGGCACTCGCGTCGAAAAGAAAGAAGATGACTATGTTGAGGCAGATTATAAGAAAGTTGAGAAAAATTCGAAGGCTATCAGTCTATTGCAAAATGGCATGACTCATACTGAATTTGATCGTTTCTCATCTAGTTCTACTGCCAAGGAAATATGGGATGGTCTAGAATTAGCCTATGAGGGGACAACGGTTGTCAAAAAGCAACGTATTGCATTACTAATGCGAAAATACGAATTGTTCTCTATGGAACACAATGAATCACTTGACATGTCCACTCGCTTTTCTAGTATCATTAATGAATTGAAAAATCTTGGAAAAACTTTTGACTCCGAGGAAATTGCCAGGAAGATCCTTAGAAGTCTATCTAAACGATGGGGACCTAAGGTGACGATAATTGAGGAATGTAAAGATCTATCTAACCTATCTTATCAAGAGCTACTTGGAACCCTAATGGCTCACGAGATTACTCTTGATGAAGATGAGGCAAATGATAGTAATAGCAAGAAAGTGGCCTTACAAGCCGAATCTAGTGAAAGACAAGATTCGGATCTTGAAGATGAAACAATGTTATTTGCTAGACGTTTTAAGAAAAAATTCTTTAATAAACCACAAGGGAAAACGTTTAACAATAACACCAACAAATCTTATAAGAAGCCAATTGAGTCAAAAGGGTCTCTCTCAAGTCGTGGTTGCTTCAAATGTGGGGATAATGATCACATGATCAATGATTGCCCCACATGGAAGAAAATCAAAGACAAAAATCAACGAGACAAAACCAAGAAGGAATTCAAGCAAGTGATGATGGCTTATTGCTGGGGAGATCTTGACACAGAGGACGACGAGTCAGAGAAAGAAGAAGTCGCCAACTTGTGTCTAAGCAACGTCAGTCTTGACCTAATCTCTGACGATGACAATGAAAGTGAATCCGAATTATGCCTTGTCGGCAACTCAGATTCAGAGCCAGATTCAGAAGATGATAAAGAGGTTAGTCATCTTGAACTTAAAAAGCAAGTTAAGAATTTATCTAAGAAGTCTTTAATTAAGTATTTTGAAGAAGCCTTAGATCATTGTCATGAACAGAGTCTTGAATTAAAAGATCTTAAAGAACAAATCCTTGACATTGCTGAGGAAAATCAACTTCTAAAGGCCAAAGCGAAAAAGCTCAAGTCTAAAGTTATGGCAACTTCAGCTATAACTTCAGACATGACAAATGTTGAGAAAGAAGCTCTTGAGTCTAAAGTTATAGCTAATGAAGCTATAATCTCAGAGTTAAAGCTCAACATTAAGCATCTGCAAGCCAAAGTTATAGCTAATGAAGCTATAACTTTAGAATTGAAGAAAGTCAATGAGCTTTTACAATTTGAAGCTAAGGCAAAGGAAGTTGCTATCATTGATCACAAGAAAGAAAACTCTTTTCTTTCTCAGCAATTGAAAGATATAAAGGCTGAATTCTCCCAAGCCAAAAATCAACACAATGAGGAGAAATTTATCTTGAACAAACGTTTTAACGATTTTCGTGAAAACTTTAAAAAGAACAATCCCTCCAAAGACTTGAATGTAACAACCCGAAAAATACCAATTTTTCTAGTAAAAATATTTACTAACACTTTCCAGTAGAATTTAAGTTTTTAAAATAGAAATTTTTGTTCCGAGTCTTATTTTGAAATTCCGCGTTCGTATTTGGAATTTCTGAGGGATTTCATGAAAAGACCGTTTTTAGTCATCTTTGACTTTTC